>JAUIMW010002941.1:0-10111 GCA_033557785.1 Enochrus cinctus | reverse complement strand
GATTTTTATCGGTCAGGGATCGAAAATTTGCCCAATAGATGGCAAAAGGTTGTGGATAACGAGGGTGATTATATTATAGATTAAAAATTAAGCAGTATTAAAAATGTATTCGTTTGAATTTAATGTAAAAAAACGACATTACTTTCCGGTCCCCCTGATATATACTAGGACTACCAGAAAGTCTGGAATGTCTTTCAGTAAGCATTTCTACTTTAGAATAGAGTAAATACAACGTATCTACTACACTAGAGGTCGATGTCAAAAAATCTTAATATGAATTTGATTAATATCAAAATACCTGGAGGAGGTTGCATGTCTCCCAAACTCTCTGGTAGCACTGTTTTGGTTGCTATCTATGAACTATGAATAGATATTAAAAAAGATACTCATGTCTTAGTCTTAGTATTTGCACCTGTAGAACATTCTGTGTCCTTATATAATTGTTAAAAATCACTAAACCATGCTTTATTGGTATAGAAATAGAAAATAGGAAAACCAGGGGGTCCTCCACAATTAAGTAGGGATAAAATTTCTATAACAAATATTAGATACTTAAAGATATAAAATATAGACTTTCATATGTCTTAGTTCTTCCTTTTAGTTCACCTTACCATTCCTTTATTTTAATAAAGTAAAAGACGACGTAAAGTAGTACCACCAGGGGGTCTGGGGGACATGGAATGTCCTCCAGGTACTACGATATCTACATTCTTCATGTCAATTTATTAAATTAAAACATATGAAAGTATTAAATATTGTTGTGTAAATAGCAATGCACATGAAAGATATTCCATGTCACCCAGACCCACCTATTTTACGCCTTTTACTCCATTCCAATAAAGAAATGTTAACTGATTTTTAGCAATTAAATATGGACCACCAGGGGGTCTGGAAACATGGAATGTCCTCCAGGTGCATTGCTATCTACGCACTTATATTAGATACTTAAGTCTTTCATATGTCTTAGTTCAATAAATCGACATGCCATTGTAGATATCGGAGTACTGGGAGGACATTCCATGTTCCGTAGACCTGCTGGTGTATTAAAAATTTTTTTAAGACTTTTACATATCTTAGTTCAATAAATTGATATGAAGAACATAGACAACGCAATACTAGGAAGAGATTCCATGTACCCATAATTCATATAAGTTCGTATATAAACTAGCAAAAAATTTCAATTCTAATTTGAAATATTTGGACACGAAACCCATTTATATCTTTATATTAGAAAAGAATAAAAAACTACGTAAAAAATTTACATAGAATATCCTCCAGGTACATTACCATTTACTTAGTAGTAATAGAAATAATAGTTTAATAAAACGACACGTAGCATATTTAAACCTTGATAAAACTCATATGTCTAAGTTTAATAATTCAAAAAAAAAAGAATGTAGATATCGAAATACCTGGAGGAGCTTCCATGTCTTTCAAACTGACCCTTTTTTCAACCAAGAAATCTGTTTATATCAAATAATGTATATCATTCTTGTATCTAACATTAAAAATTCATTAATGTAGATATCGGAGTACCTGGAGGACATTTCATGTGCCCCATTAGAGCGTAGATTACAAGGCACCTAGAGTACGTTCCATGTCGTATTTTACTCAATTCAATTAAAGAAATGTTAACTGATTTCTAATAATTAAATAGGAACCACTAGAACTTGAAGGTTTGGAGGACATCTTCCAGGTACTTAAATATTTTATTACTGTATTCCTAAAGTGTAAATATTTTGGTGAATTGTGACATACTATGCCTTGGGAGTGCAAACATATACCATTTTTAATAGGTATATTAATTCTAGCATATTTTCATCAATATTGGATGGCTTGAGCGTTGAAGAAATTATGTTTCAAACTTCTACTACTCTAATAGATTAAATTTAATACCTGGTAAATTTTTTTAAATATTCTGGTTATTTTGATTTGAAGAGAGAAAGTAACTTAAAATGCTTTAAGTGCGTTGTACTGATATGTACTTATGGTTGGTGGATTTCTCTTAAGCTTTTGATACCATCGATTACACTCTACTGCTGTCGATTTTATATTATATTAATCTCTTAAATGTAACCTGTAATTTCTTTAATAATTTTTTAATTAAAAAAGTTGAAGTTGAGCTTTTGCAATTGTAGAATGGTGTGCCTCAAGGGTCTATTTTGGGGGTAAAAATAGATGTTTTAAGTAAAAGAGAGGTCTGGGAAACGTGCAATGTTCTCCAGGTACATTGCACGTTCCGTGTTCCAGGAAAAGACGATGCAAAATAGGAGTACCAGAGGGACATGGAATGTTGTCCAGGTGTATTGCTATCTACGCATTAGTAATAGATGTTCTTGAAGGTCGTTAGGGGACATAGAAGGCACATTGTTATTAACGTCTTTACTAATAATCGTTATTGAAATATATTTAATTTTTTAACATAGTATATTCTAGTTATTAGAATACATGGAGCACATTCTACGTCCCTTGATGTTAAACAACTTGTCCATGTGTTATCCTATCAATACAATGCTATCTACTTATTAGACACAAAATCATAACCAAATGATAAGAACATACGTAGCCCAGTACTTGTTTGTATTATTTCTGTATTCACTTCTTAGAGTCTGAAAGACAAAGAATGTCCTTCAAATACAATGTTACAATGCTATGAATATTTAAAAATTCTTTACCTAGAGGGCAGAATATCCCAAACTTTCTGGCAGCTCTGATGTTGTTATTTTTCACAATATTTCAACGTAGATGTTAATATCAACCTTACATTACATTATGACCACTAGGAGATCTGGAAGATCTGGAATGTGCTATCGTGGCTCTTCTTTAATTTAAAAAATATATTTACATCACTACATTGGAATATAGTGTAAATAGCGACGGAGCTGAGCCATCAAGGGGTTTAGTGGACATGGAAAGTCCACCAGGTCCACTACGTTCTTTATGTCGATTTTTTGAAAAATAAAATATTTATTACTAGTTCGTATATAACATACTATATTTTTCACTATATTGAAATGGAAAGCCACCAGGGCCACATTGCACGTCCCTCAAGTACTAATATGAAGAACGTAAGTATCAGAATACCTAGAGGACATTCCATATCTCTCAGGTTGACCTTCTTTTTAATTGAGATATCTGTTTATTCGAAATATTAAAAATTCAATATGAAAAACGTAAGTATCTGACTACCTGGAGAATATTCCATGCCTCCCACTTGGCCTGTTGTTTATTTTAAAAAATAATATAAAACAGGTAATGATCTAAGTACATCAATGTTAATTGAATGTCAATTGTTAATACGTGCATAACATTGTATTGATAGGAGTTATTAACGTAGATAACAATGAACTTGGAGGACATTCCATGTCCATCAGACTCAGTGTTCCTACTTTACGTAGTCTTTTACTTTATACCAATAAAGAAACGTTTACTGATCTTTAACAATTATTAGGGTCTGTATTGTATGTACGTGTTTACTATCGATTTATTGAACTTGAAGAGCCTGGATATAGAAATATCCAGAGAAATATTTATTTACTAAAAATTAATTAACGTCTCTATATTAAAAAAAAAAGTTAAAACAATGTAAAAAGGAGTACCAAGGGTTCTGAGGGACATGGAATGTCCTCCAGAAACACTGTTATATGTCTAAGTTTAACTTAATATGAAGTTCGTTAGTATCTAAATACCTGGAGGACATTCCGTGTTTCCCAAATTCTCTGGTAGCTCTGCTTTGTTGTTATTTTTCAGATTATATCAATGTAGAGATATACAAACCTTACCTTATACTAGGACTACCAGAAAGTCTGAAGGATCTAGAATGTCCTTCAGTAAGCATTTCTACTTTAGAATAGAGTAAATACAACGTAAAATAGGAATACCAGGGAGCCTGAGGGACATGGAATGTCCTTAAGGTACATTGTTATCTACGTATCTACTACATTAGAAGTCGATGTCAAAAAATCTTAATATGAATTTGACCAATATCAAAATACCTGGAGGACATTGCATGTCTCCCCAACTCTCTGGTAGCTCTGTTTGGCTGCTATCTATGAACTATGAATAGATATTAAAAAAATATACTCATATGTCTTAGTCCTAGTATTTGCATCTGTAGAACATTCTATGACCCATGGCCCTATTTAATTTTTAAAAATCACTAAACAATGCTTAGGGATAAAATTTCTTTAATAAATATTAGATACTTAAAGATATAAAATATAGACTTTCATATGTCTTGTCAATAAGTCGACAGATATTGGAGTACCTGGAGGTAATTCTATGCCCCTAGACCCCTTGATGATATAAACCTTAAATTACATTATGAACACCAGGAGGTCTGGAGGATTTGGAATGTCCTTCAGATGTTATCTACGAACTAGGGATAGATGTAAAAAGCTTTCATATATCTTAGTTCAATAAATCAACATAAAGAACGTAAATATCAAATAAGCTGGAGGACATTCCATGTTTCCCATGCTCCCTGTTTTACAACGTGTTTTACTCATTACTATATACTTAGTAATAATAGAAATCTTTAAAACAATCATTTCTCATTGTTTAATAAATCGACTATATACGTGAACTCCATCGTGGGCTTTCTTTAGTTTAAAAAATATATTTACATCCTTACATTGGAATATATGTAAAATTACGACAAAGCAGAGCCTTCAAGGGGTTTAGTGAATATGGAATGTCCTCCAGGTGCTCCAATATCAACGTTGGTTATGTTGATTTATTGAACTATGGCATATGAGTGTCTTAAAAAATTAAATATTTATCACTAGTTCGTATATAACAATGTACCTGAAGGACATTCTATTCCTGTCATTATTTTTCACTATATTCGAATGTAAGGCCACCAGGGTCACATTGCATGTCCCTCAGGTACTAATATGAAGAAAGTAAGTATCGGAATACCTAGAAAATATTTCATATCTCTCAGGTTAACCTTCTTTTCAATTGAGATATCTGTTTATACCAAATATTAAAAATTCAATTTGAAATTAACGTAACTATTTGACTACCTGGAGGTCATTCCATGCCTCCTTTTTGGCTTGTTGTTAATTTTCATTATATCTTAATGTAAGGATGTTTAACATATTAACATATTGCTGTGTCCGTATTGGAATACTTGGAGAACATTCCATGTTTCCTGATAATCTATCTTTTGTTATGAAATCTTTTTGCATCTTTAGGGTACATGGACTGCCCCCAAGGTAGATTGCTATCTACCAATCATAATATTTATAATAATTATAATATTTTTATATATTTTTTCTCTATTCCAATAAAGGAATCTTTATTAATTTTTAACTGTAGAAATAGAATAGAAATTAGAGCGTCTGATGGATATGGAATGTCTAAAAGAATTTTTAAATATTTTCTTTTATTTAAGAAGTCTACTTATACCCCTTTATTGAAATAGAGTAAAAATAAAGAAAAAAAAAAGACGTACATTATATTCCCTGAGATCCCCTATCTCTTATTTTATGTCGTCTTTAACTCTATTCCAATAAATGAATATTAAGTTTCAATGGAGGATATTCCATATACATCAGCTAAAAAATATTACATCATCTCTATATCCCTAAGCACAATAATATATCACAATTCATCAAAATACTTGGATACTATTCTAATAAAGTAAAGTGTACGGATGAAACTCATATGTCTAAGTTTAACAATTCAATATAAAGAATGTAGGTATCGAAATACCTGAGGGACATTTCATGCCTCTCAGGTTCGCCCGTTACAAATGTAACAAAGAGATATATCTGACATTAAAAACTCAATATGGAAAACGTAAGTCTATGTACTAATAATAGATAACCTTGAGGACATTCCATATCTTTCAGGCTGATCTTCTTTTCAATTGAGATATCTGTTTATACCTAATATTAAAAATTAAGGGTGTGAATTTTTTTGCATTAAAGAACACTACTATGTCTAAGTTTAAGGTATGAATATTAAGAAAACAGGTATCGAAATATCTGCTGGACATCCCATGTCTCCCCCAGAGGCTCTTCTTTGGAATTGAGTAATAAATAACGTAATATAGAACTACTTAGTCTGGGAAACATCGAAAGTACCTGGAAAACTCAATCGGAAAGTCTATATGTTTTTTTTAATATTGATTATCCTTATTAAAAATAAATATATGTTATATCCTAATAAGTGGAATAAGTGGAGGACATTATACGTTCCCTGGCGTTAAATCAACTTGTTCACGTTAAATTATATCAATACAATGCTATCTACGTGTTAGCAATTGACACCTATCTAGTGTTATTTTTGTATTTTTTTCTCAAAGAGATTGGGAGACATTGAACCCTACAATGTCATAAATGGAGGAATTCCATGTTTCAGTTAACATTTCTTTATTGGAATAGAGTAAAAGTACTTGTGGTTGGTGGATTTCTCTTAAGCTTTTGATACCATCGATTACACTCTACTGTTGTCGATTTTATATTATATTAATCTCTAATGTGCAATTGTAGAATGGTGTACCTCAAGGGTCTATTTTGAGGGTAAAAATAGATGTTTTAAGTAAAAGAGAAGTCTGGGAACCAAGCAATGTTATCCAGGAGCATTGATCTCAACTAACCAGTAAAAGATATTTAAAAATTATTCTAGACTTAAATGTTTGTAGTCAATAATGGACATAAAGAGTGTAGATTACGACACAACTGGAGCACATTCCGTGTTCGATGCAAAATAGGAGTACCAGAGGGACATGAAATGTTCTCCAGGTGAATTGTGTATAGAAGGCACATCGTTATTAACGACTTTACTAAAAATCGTTATTAAAAAATATTTAATTTGTTAACATAGTATATTCTAGTTAGTAGAATACGTGGAGCACATTCTACGTCCCTTGGTGTTAATTCAACTAGTCCACGTACGTAGCACAGTATCTATTTTGTGTTATTTTGGTATTCACTTCTCAAAGAGTCTGGGAGACAAATAATGTCCTTCAGGTCCAAAATTACAATGCCACTAATATTTAAAATTTTTTTCTAAATTTGGGAATTCCTAAAGCACTATTTAATTATTAAAAGTCAGTAAATTTCTCTATATTAGAATAGAGTAAATACAATACAAAATACGACTACAAAGAGGTCTGAGGGACATGGAATGTCTTCCAATATTTCAACGTAGATGTCAATGTAAACTTTGGAACATCAGAACGTCTGGGAGACATGGAGTAAACCTGCAGGACGTTCTTTGTTTGCCAGACTCTTAGAGAAGTGAAAACAAAAATAATACAAAACAGGTAATGTTCTAAGTACGTAATTGTTAATCAGTTGGACTGATTATTATTAAGTCAGACGTTCTACTACCTAGGACTTTCATATTGATTGATTGTTAATATCCCCAAGACACAATATATCCCAATTCATCAAAATATTTGTATATACATTCAAAATATAGTGCCTCTGTGTCAGTATTAGAATACTTAGAGAACATTCCATGTTTTCCTGGTGTTGTATCTTTTATGAAGAAATCTGTTTGCATCCAGAAATCTAGGGTACATAGAATGTCCAACAGGTACATTGCTATCTACCAATAATAATATTTATAATAATTTTAATAGATATTTAAAAATCTCATATGTCATTGTTTGATTTTTAACAATTAAATCGACATGAGGAACGTATATATCGGAGCATAAAGTAATGTTTACTGATTTTTAACAATTAAATAGGGACCACCAAGTGTTCTTGGGAACATAAAGTGTCCTTCAGGTGCTTTTCATATGTCTTTGTTTATTGGAATAAAGTAAAAGACGACGTAAAGTAGGACCACTAGGTGGTCTGGGGGACATGGAATGTCCTCCAGGTACTCCGATATCTACATTCTTCCTGTCGATTTATTAAATTGAAATATATCAAAGTATAACGCACTAATACTAGATACCTAAAAAATCTTTCATATATCTCAGTTCAATAAATCGACATAAAGAACATAAACACTGCAGTACTTGGAGGAGATTCCATGTACCCATAGTTTATAAGTATTATTTTTTGATGAGCCCGTCAAATAAAGAATACTGCACTCAAGCAGGTTAAGTACACTTGTTCCCTTCTAAAACTAAGAGAAAATATATTGCTATCGACTAGAAATTGATATTTACTTTCAATATAAAAATGTTTACTGATTTTTATAATTAAAGAAGTATAACCAGGGTGTTTGAATGACGTGGATTGTCCTGCAGGTCCTGCAACATTTACGACCTTCGTATTAATTTCCGAAACTTAGACATAGAGTGTATTATTTTTTGCTAGTTCGTATATAGACAATTACAATTTGGAATACTTAGACACGAAACCCGTTTATATTTTTACATTGGAAAAGAATAAAAAACTACGTAAAAAATTTACATTTACCATTTACTTAGTAGTAATAGAAATTTAAAAATCTTTAAAACATGCATATCTCACTGTGTAATAAATCGACACGTACTTTGTCTATATTTTTATATGTAAGATCTTTAATAGTATTTTTCATAAAAAAACAGGTTACCAGGAGGTCTAAGAGACTCGGTATATTCTCCATGGGCCGTATTATCTACGTCTGTATACACTACATGGATATTTAAAAACCTTGATAAAACTAATATGTCTAAGTTTAACAATTCAAAATGAAAAATGTAGGTATTGAAGTACCTGGAGGACCTTTCATGCTTCTCAGACTGACCTTTTTTTCAATCAAGAACCGTACCTGAGGGACATGAATTGTGGCCCTGGTGGCTCTACGTTCAAATATAGTGAAAAATAACGGTAGGTATGGAACGTCTTCCAGGTACATTGATATCTACGTATCTACTAGAAAACGATATTTAAAAACCTTAATAACACTGATATGTCTAAATAACATACTACCTGAAGGATATTCGATGTTTCCGAAACCCATTATACTAGATCCACCTGTGTCTAGAAAATATGTAATGTTCTCCAGGAACTAGGAATTTATTTCCCTACAGGATGTACATCCTAAAAAATAAAAGATATCGGAATACCGAAGTCATTTAATGTCCCCCAGATCTCTGGCAGTACGTTTTTTATTTAATAAATCTATTTATATCACTATATAGAGTAAAATAAACGAAAAAAGACCAGGGTATCTAGGCACATGGAATGTCACTCATATAAGTTCGACACACTCAATAAATCGATGAGAAGAATGTAGGTATCGGAGTACCTGGAAGACATTCCATGTGATGACATATTTTTAAATATTTTACATTAGAGCGTAGATTACAAGGCACTTGGAGCACGTTCCATGTCGTATTTTACTCTATTCAATTAAAGGAATGTTAACTGATTTCTAATAATTAAATAGGAACCACTAGAAGGTTTGGAGGACATCCTCCAGGTACTTTAAATATTTTTAAATTATTTTATTGCTGTATTTTGAGAGTGACAAATATTTTGATGAATTGTGACATACTGTGCCTTGGGAGTGCAAACATATACCATTTTTAATGGGTATATTAATTCTAGCATATTTTCATCAATATTGGATGGCTTGGGTGTTGAAGAAATTATGTTACAAACTTTTACTACTCTAATAGATCATATTTTAGTACTTGGTAAAATTATTTAAATATTCTGGTTGTTTTGATTTGAATGGCACATCCATTAGAATGCTTTAAGTGAGTTGTACTGATATATACTTATGGTTGGTGGATTTCGCTTTTGATACCATCGATACACTCTACTGTTGTCAATTTTATATTATATTAACCTTTCAAATGTAGTCTGTACTTTCTTTCATAATTATTTAACTATAAAAAGTCAAATCTCTTTTCTTACATCTTTACAATTGTAGAGCGGTGTGCCTCGAGGGTCAATTTTTGGGACGTAAATAAATTATTTAAACAAAAATGTCTGGGAGACTCTCTAGTAACTAGTAATATATATTTAAAAAATCTTCTAAACTTATGCCAATCAATCGACATAAACAACAACGTAGATATTGGAATACTTGGAGGATATTCCATGTCCCCTGATGATCTGTAATATTAAAACATCAGTAAACATTCTTTTATTGGAATAGAATAAATGACGACATAAAAGAGTAGCATCAGGGGATTCGGTGGATATAG
>JAUIMW010002940.1:0-10112 GCA_033557785.1 Enochrus cinctus | reverse complement strand
ACATGGAATGTCCTCCAGGCGCACTGTCTTCTACGTATATCTAATTTACCTAAAATTCTTGATGGTACTCTTAATTTATGAAAGTTAAACCAACGAGTATTAAAAACGGAGTTTGCCGAGCACCTGGAGGACATTCATGTCCCCCAGACCCCCTGGTGGTTCTTTTTTTATGTTGTTTTAAACTCTATTTGACTAGAGGGATGTTTATTGATTTTTAACTTCAATAAAAAGAAGAACACCAGACATGGAATGTCCTCCAGGTGCACTGTCTTCTACGTATTTCTAATTTACCTAAAATTTTTAATGATAATCTTACTTTATTTAAGTTAAACCAACTGTAGTTCTTTGGGGAGCCTGTCTTCTATTTTAAGTATTGGGTATATAATACCCTGTCTCCAAGCTTCCATTCTTCCATATTTCATTAAACATATTCACCAAAATCACTCTGCCTTTTCGTCCATGTATTTCCATGATTCATTCGGTATTCCATCCGTTTCTCGTCTCCGCCTCTTGAACTGTGACTTTATGATTTGATGTGGTTATTGTGCTTCTGTCTATCTCCTTTTCTACTTCAATCCCACCCAGTAGTCATTGTTATATTATTATTCTTTTGATTTTATTTCTTCACATTCTTTTTTGCTTTCTTTTTTCATATGTTCAGTTATTCTGTGTACTTGCATTATCTCCTTTAATCTCAACGTTTCTCGTTATCATCGATCATTTGATTATATTCTTGATGTTGTTCCAATTACTGTTGGTTCTTGTCAGTTCGTTTCACCAAATTTCCTATTGTTGGATCTTTCCATATTCTGTTTTCAATCAATCCTGAACACTATAGGTTGATGATCTGACTTATCTTCGTCATGTTTTATTACCTCAAAGACCTTAACTTCTATTATTACTTTTTCAGTTATTATGCCATAATCTATGACCATAGAACTCTGCTTCCCAATTAATCTAGAATGTCTTCCCTTGTGATTTTGTTCAAGATGTTCTTCCACCCATTTTCATCTGTCCATTTTAGGAAATCTCTACCATCTTTATTATAGATTTGTTATTAATTCCTTCAATCGATGTACCACATTCACTCCATTTTCATTAATTGAAATCCCTTTTCATAAAAAGTCTTAGTCTCACTATAAAGCTTTTGCTATTTGTAATTTCATTAATTCTTTAACTATGGGCCTGCTGTTTGCGTTTTTCTCTTTCAGATACTTTATAATAATGTTCTTTTATCCTTGATGTAAAGAGCTATTATCTTCTATTTAGTCTCAGACACTACGAAAACGTGCTCCAACTGCTTATTATTTTAGGCTGTTCCTGTCATGACATTATTTCGTTTCCTATCTAAAATGTTTGTCTTTTTTGGTGCTCTTTGAAAACCTTCACAGGTCTCTTGCTGGGTGATGCTCTGTGTTTCGTTATTTGGAATT
This sequence comes from Enochrus cinctus, assembly GCA_033557785.1. NCBI lineage: Eukaryota > Metazoa > Arthropoda > Insecta > Coleoptera > Hydrophilidae > Enochrus > Enochrus cinctus. Next base: position 8,679 of record JAUIMW010002940.1, on the reverse strand, counting down.
ATATCATAACCTAAATTAATTATATTGTTTATTTTTTCTTTATTTAACAACTGACTGACTAATTGACTTGTTACCTTGGCCATCTTCTGTATTCCTTTAAAATTTTTATAAAAAGGACATAATTGTCTTTAACCCCTCCTTTACTGCCTGTAACCACTGATATCTCTCAGCCTGGTGCTCATCTTTCTCTGACGCCTGTATCTTCAGTATTCAAACAATCTTTATAGTCAGTCGATACATAGTCTGAATCTGATGAACTGATCACTGACTCTTCTGTTAATGTTGATACTGTAGTATCCTGAATCCTGTAGTGTCTCATTATCTGATATGTGTTCTTCAGTTACACATTTTTTCCATACTCTGACTGATTGCTTTTTCATAATGATCACATCTCTGCTTGTGAATATCTCTTTTCTTTATTGACATGGATCACAAGAGATCCAAATATTCTCAGATTACTGAATTTTAGGTAAATTAGAAATATGTAGAAGACAGTGCACACAACGTAGTTTGCCGAATACCTGGTGGTCCCTTTTTGCGTTGTTTTTTACTCTGTTACAATAAAAGGATTTTAGCTGATTTTCAACAATGAAAAAAGACCACCAGAAGGTCTGGGGGACATGGAACGCCTTCCAGGTTCTCGACAAGCTACATTTTTAATCTTCGTTGGTTTAGCTTAGATAAATTAAGAGTACCATCAAGTATTTTAGGTACAAGACAGTGCACCTGGAGGACATTCCATGTCCCCCAAACCCCCTGGTGTTTTTTTTATTGAAGTTAAAAAGCAATAAACATCCTTCTATTCAAATAGAGTTTAAAATAACATCAAAAAGAAACACAAGAGGGTTTGGGGGACATGGAATGTCCTCCAGGTGTTCGCCAATTTACGCTTTTAATATTCGTTGGTTTAACTTAGATAAATTAAGAGTATTATCAAGAATTTTAGGTAAATTAGAAATACGTAGAAGACAGTGCACCTGGAGGACATTCACTTCACTAAAAAGAAGAACACCAGAAGGTCTGGGGAACATGGAATATCCTCCAGGTGCACTGTCTTCTATGTATTTCTAGTTTACCTAAAATTCTTGATAGTTCTAATTTATGTAAGTTTAACTAAAGAATATTAAAAACGTAGTTAACCGAATACCTGCGGGACATGGAATGACCCCCTGGTGTTTCTTTTTTAGGTTGTTTTGTTCTCTATTTGATTAGACGGATGTTTATCGATTTTTAACTTCAATAAAAAGAAGAACACGAGGGGGTCTGGGGGACATGGAATGTCCTCCAGGTGCTATGTCTTCTACGTATATCTAATTTACCTAAAATCCTTGATGGTACTCTTAATTTATCTAAGCTAAACCAACGAATATTAAAAACGTAGTTTGTCGAACACCTGGTGGTTCTTTTTTATGTTTTTTTATACTCTAATGACTAGAGGGATGTTTATTGATTTTTAATTTAAAAAAAAGAGCACCAGGGGGTCAGGGGGATATGGAATTTACCTTAAATTCTTGATGGTACAGTTAATTCTTCTAAGTTAAAACAACGAATACGAAAAACGTAGTTTGCTGAGCACCTGGAGGACGTTCCATGTCCCCCAGACCCCCTGGTGATTCTTTTTTATGTTGTTTTATTCTCTATTTAATTAAAGGAATTTATTTTTAACTTCACTAAAAAGAAAAACACCAGGGGGGTTGAGGGATATGGAATGTTCTCCAGGTGCACTGTCTTCTACGTATGTCTAGTTTACCTAAAATTCTTGATGGCACTCTTAATTTATCTAAGTTAAATCAACGAATACGAAAAACGTAGTTTGCCGAGTACCTGGGGGACATTCCATGTCCCCCGGATGCACTGTTTCCTACATATTTCTAATTTACCTAAAATTCTTGATGGTATTCTTAATTTATCCAAGTCAAACCAACGAATATTAAAAACGTACTTTGCCGAGCACCTGGGGGACATTCTATGTCCCCCAGACCCCCTGGTGATTCTTTTTAATGTTGTTTTATTCTCTATTTGGTCTTTTATGTATATCTAAATAACCTAAAATATTTAATGGTACCCTTAATTGATCTAAGTTATAGCAACGAATACGAAAAACGTAGTTTACCAAGTACCTGGAGGACATTCCACCTCCCTGGTGGTTCTTTTTTATGTTTTTTTATACTCTACTACTACTCTTGATTAGAGGGGTTTTAATTGATTTTTAATTTGAATAAAAAGAAGAAGGCCAGGCGATCTGGGGGATATGGAATGATCTCTAGGTACTCGGTAAACTACGTTTTTCATATTCGTTGGTTTGACTTAAACAAATAAAAGGTATTATTAAGATTTTTAGTTTAATTAGATTCTCTTTTGATCGTAAAAAAATAGAAAATATCCCTGTGTGCAAATAAAGAATGAAACAACAGGAATACAAATAACGGAGTACCTGGAGGACATTCTATATCTCCCAGATCTCCTGGTGATCCTTCTTTTATAGTTAAAAATCAATAAATATCTCTCTATTGGATTATAAGGAAAAGTAACATAAAAAGAACCACTTGGAGATCGGGAGAACTTTGAATGTTTTTCAAGTCCACTGTCATCAGACAGGAGTGTGATTATTTACAATAAAAGAAGGATTTGGAGAACATGGAAAATCATCCAACTTGTAGAAAAATCTTGATTATAATTTGCAATTTTTGTAAAAAGTACCAAAGATAAAGGTATACATGTTGGTATTATTTTGAAGATAAATCTCTATCGATACATCGTACTACATATAGGGCGTTCCATTAAAAAAAATTAAAAAATACGATATTTAAAAGTTTTATATTTAGGTGAACATTTTGGACACTCTGTATAAAGAAAATTCCTAAACGCACTATTATAAGGTCAACATTTTAAACAAATAAAAAAAATCATTCCATTAAAAAAATAATTATAATACTTTCAGCGTTTTGGAAACACTCTGTATAAGGCAAAGTATTTTTACAATGTAGTACATTTTTGACATTGAGTCAACGAAAATTTTCATTTAATTATCCATAAACAAGCAATTGAGAGATAGTACATAGATGATTGTTGATCTCTTACTTTTATGTTAATTTTCATCTTATTTTATTATAGATGATTACTGATTTACAACAATAAAAGAGGGACAACCGGGGGGTCTGAGGGACATGGAAAGTCCTCCAGGTACAGTGTATCTACCAAATTCTATTTAATTTTTAAGTTTTACTAGAGATTTGTCAAATCTTACCTTCCGAAATGTTTATAACATTTTTTTCACTCTCAGAGTTTAATTTATGGTTTATTAATTATTTAATGAGTATTTATTACTGTCATTATCAAACTGCCTAATTTTGAACACAATAATTAAGAAACCATTTGTTACTATGTTTTCCATACAAAATATTTCAAACGTACTTCCCTAGGGAAGTAAATTGTGGAGTACCTGAAAGACACTACATGTCACTCAATTCTCCTGGTGACTCTTCTTTTATGATGTTTTTATTATATTTTAATATAGGGGCTATCTTAAATTATAAAAGAAAGACCGTTTTATTGCTTGGAAGACACTTCATGACACCCCTTGGTGTATTTTCTTTTATGACAATTTTGTACTATATATTAACATAGAGATGATTATTGATCTTTGATAAAAAAGAAAGAACCACCAGTATGTGGAAGACATGGGGTGTCCTCCAGCTACTTCATTATTGACATTCTCGCAAATCAATGAAACTGGTTGTTCTTATCTTAAGTTACTTTTATTCTATTTTATGAAATATTTTCTAACCTTTGACAATAAATGAAAAGTTGCCAGGAAATCTGGGGGATATGGAATGTTCTACAGGTATACTGGTACTCTATGTTCTCCACACCTTCAGGTAGCTCTTTTTTTATCTAGTTTTTTTATTATATTTTATTATAGGATTAATAATAAAAGAGGGAACATAAAAATACTTGGAGAGCATGAAGTGCCCTCCAATTAATAAAAAAAGAGTACCAGCAAGACTTTTAATCTTGAGGTCAATCCGTGTCTCAGTCTCCCTGATGATCCTAATTTTATTGTTAAAAATCAATAATCATCTCTTTATTAAAATGTAGTAAAAACGACATAAGTGAATCTTAATAAAAAACAAAAAAGAATTTGCAAATTTTAGTCCAAGTTTCCAAGTAGCAATAAGGGGTTTGTGGGACACGTAATGTAAATAATATTAAAAAATTAGTAAGTACTGCCATTAAGTAAGTATATAGATGTAAATCTGAAAAATATGGAGAACCCTTTAAACTCCTAATATTTTTTTTTTTTTGTCAAAGAAGTTTGACTACTTTCTAGTAGTTTTTCTTTTATTGTTAAAGATCAATTCTCATCCCTACATTAAAATATAGTAAAAAACAACACTAGGAAGTCTGGGTAATATGGAATATCTTCCAGGTACTCCACTGTTTACGATTTTTTTTTTTTGCTAATTATTGAAACTAAGTTAAAAAGATGTACTAGCGAGACAATATTTCATAATTTTATTTGCTTTGCTTTATTTTATTTTATATGCTATTGTTACTTTATTTTAATATAGAGATGGTTATTGTTCCTTCACAATAAAAGTAGGGCCACCAGGGAGTCTGGGGGCACGGAATGTCCTCCAGGCTTCTATTTCATATTTAAATGTTTTGATGGTACTACTTTTTTATCTCAGTTTAATTAATTAACAAAAAATTGTAAATAGCAGAGTGTCAGGAAGGCATTTCACGCTACTCGTATTGATCTTTAACAATAAAAGAGTAATCATCAGGGGTCTGGAGAACATGGAGTGTCCTAAAAGTACTCCACTATCTGTTCTTACTAATTAATGAAATTAAGATTAAAAAGAGTGCTATTTTTTAGTATTTTCGTACTTCTGTTTCATATGTAATGTTCTTGCTAGTACTTTTTTACTTTAGTTTTATTAATTAGCAAAAAGAACGTATATTCATGGAATGACGTCTAGATACACTATCTAACTACATGCATTAAACCAATGTCGCAATAGTGCACTCACAAGGCTGAGAGTGAAAAAAAAAGTCAATTGGCACCCAAATCAGCAAGCCCGCAGCACAACGAAACATACTCACTCGCGATCCAACATCAATCGTTTCAAGCAAAGTTTAAAATACAGAAAAATAAGGGCCTTGAACGAGACATCAATATTGTTGTAAACATAAGCACAGTAGTATGAAAAAGATTGTCAAAGCAATACTTTAACACGTCGCATAATTTCTTAAGAGACCCCTGTTTAAGTTATGTACATATGTTCTAAATGTTATACGCTCAAAAAGATATTTAGTATTAAAAGGTCTTTCTTGTACAGCAACTTTAAAGTCATTCAGCTTAAGGAAATACCACTTTAAAATACTCCGACCAGTTTAAAATACTCCACTATAAGGACTATTATGATAGGTATGCTAAATAACTACCTACTTTACCGTCTTGTCAGTCATTTTACGCAAAGTAACACAAAGTGTTCAGTGCCTCTAACCTCAATATCAGTAGTACTTTCCAGATTTTTCAGATACACTAGTATCTACCTACTTCTATTTCATTTTTAAAGGTCTTCCTAGTACTCTCTTTTATCCTAGTTATAGCGAAATATTTGGAGAATATTCTATATCTACCAAACATTCTGGTGGCTCTTCTTTTGAGCTATTTGTTACTTTATTTTAAAATAATAATTGATAATTGCTATTTGACAATAAAAGAGAGATCTTTGTCTAATTAGCAAAAGGAATGTGTTTAGTAGAGTATCTGGAGAACACTCCATATCCCTCAGATTTCCTGGTGACTCTTCTTTTATGATTTATTATTATTACCTGGGGGACATGAAAGTTTTCTAAGTATACTGGCATTTACGCACTTCCATTTCATTTCATGTTCTTGCTAATTGATAAAACTTAAAGATAAAATAATATTAGTAAGTTTTTTTTTAATATGAAGTCGAAGTACGTAGATAGCAAAATATGTGGAGGACATTCTATGTTTCATAGACTCCCTGATGGTTCCTCCTTTATTTTTAAAGATCAATAATTATCCCAGGCTATATCCTGCAAGTACACTGACACCTACGTATTGTCATTTCATATTTAAAATTATTGCAAGCACTGCATTTTATCTTAGCGAAAAAACAAAATAAAATAAAAACTACTATAGGGTCTGAGGGACATGGGATGTCCTTCAGATACATTGCTTCTAATTTTCCATTCTCTAAAACTCCTGATAGCTTTTCTTTTATGCTGTTTTTACTATATTATAATGTACGAACGATTATTGATCTGGGGGACATGGAATGTCCTCCAGGTATGCTGGTATCTACGTACTTTTTATGTTTTTTGCAATATATGATTATTGATCTTTAATAATAAAAGAGAGACCACCAGGGGATCTGGGAAACATAGAATGCACTTCTATTTTATTTTATTTTCAACAGTATTGCTAGTTTTTTCTTTATCTTAGTTTAATTAATTAGCAAAAAGTAAATAGTAGAACATTTGCAGGACACTTCATGTCACTCAAATCTCCGAGTGGCTCTTCTTTTATTATGTTTTTTTTAATACATCTCAGTATATGGATGACTATTGATCTTTAATAATTAAAGAAATACTGCTAAGGAGTCTGGGGGACATTGGGTGTCTTCCAGCTACTCCACTATTTACTTTCTTGCTAATTAATGAAAATGATGGTTATGATTTTATGTTGTTTTTATTTTATTTTAATTAGGAGATATTTACCGATCTTTAACAAGAAAAGAGAGACCAAGAGAGGGTTTCGGGACATGGAATGTCCTCCAGGTATACTGGTATCTACGTACTTTTATGTTTTTTTTTTGCTATATTTTGATATAGGGATGAATATAGATGTTTAACAATTGTTAAAGATCAATAATCATTCTTTCATAAAAACATATAAAAAAACATCAGAAGAGTGACCAGAAGGTGTGAAAGATATGAAATGTACTCCAGATATTCCACAATTTACTTTTTTCTAACTTGTTATTAAAACTAAAAAGAATATTAGCAACACTGTTACATATGAAATAAAAGTATGTAGAAACGAGTGTTTTCGGAAGACATTCTACATTCCTCTATGTTAAAATATACTATAAAAGACTATAAACACTCCAGGTACTTCACTTATTACGTTTTTCTTGTTAATTAATAAAGACCACTAATTACGAAATATAAATATTTTTATGATGTTTTTTTCTTATTATATCTTATATAGGAATGATTATTGATTTTTAACAATAAAAGTAGGACCACCAGAAGTTCTAGGCGATACAGAATATCCTCCAGGTACACTGTATACATCTATATACTTCTATTTCTTACTATAGGTCTTGCTAGTACTTTGTGTTTTTTATCACTATGGTTGTTGATTTTTACACCACCAGGGGTTAGTTAGTTTTATTGTGAATATATGAATAATAGAGTATCTGGTGGGCTTTTCTTTCGTAATTTTTTTACTATATTTTAATATAGGAATCATTCTTGATTTTAAAAAATAAAAAAGTAAAACTCCAGTTTAAGATCATCCACCATTGAAAATTAACTTCAACTTTAATCCAGTTTAAGGACTGTTCCAGTATAGAAAGCGTTCTTGGTTCTCAAATCCGTCGCTAAACTGGAATTTTACAGTAGTAAGAAATAATATATAAAGTACGTAGATACCAGTGTAGGTAGAGAAATTTCCATGTGTCCTAGACCTTCTTGTGGTGTCTCAAATTAAAAATAAAAGTCATGTACATGGAGGACATTCTATGTCGCTCAGACTGTTGTTGATTCATGAAACTAGGATAAAATGTAGTACCCGCAATGCTTTTAGACATGAAATGGAAATACGTAGGTACCAGTGAGCCTAGAGGACGTAGTCTCTTACACGCATGTCCGTGTATTTGAATAAGATATGAAAATCATTAGGAGTTTAGAGGGTATTCCATATTGTGCAGATTTACATCAATATACTTATTTAATGGTACTACTTATTTATTTTTTTAATATTATTTACATTCTTTTTTAAAGAGAAATTTCCAATAATGAAATATAATAAAAAAAAACCACTTAAAAGAAGGAAACCTGGAAGTTTGGGCTGGAAGTTTTTTTTTTAATATTTTTCAAACGTTTTATTGAGATTCATTTATACAAAAAAAATCAATAATATTTTGGTTAGATTGAAATTAAAGAAAAAGTGTGTTTCTTGAAGGTTTGATTCCAGTATACCTGGAGGACATTCCATGTTCTTATCTGGTCTTTATTTACTATTTATTCATTGGTAGTATGGTTATTGTTAATTATTTGTAAGTAAAACTAAAATTTCAATTAACAAGAATAAAGTACTACGTACTTCTATTTTATATTAAAAAGTCTTGCCAGTACTCTTTTGTATTTTAGTTTTTTGTATTTTTGGGGAGAAAAAAAATTTCAAAAAAATTTGACGAAATTAAGTTTAAAAATTTTTAAAAATATGTTATGTACAGAGTGTTTTTTTATTATCATCAGTACATAGTATTTGTAAATACAGAAGATACTATTGAATTAGTACTTAATATAATGTACGTATACAGGCGATAAAAATTCAAAAAAAAGTCCAATAAAACTATTTAAAATGCACCTGACACCTAAGCTCACCTAAACCATTTACACAAGTTTGCGTTT
>JAUIMW010002939.1:0-10113 GCA_033557785.1 Enochrus cinctus | reverse complement strand
GTGCCTTTATATATATATATATATATATATATATATATATATATATATATATATAGGTGAATAAGGTCTTCGCGTGTGAGGTGTCTCAACTTTCTTTCTACACAACTGCCTTTATGCGTGAGGTATCTTAGCTTAGTTCCTTTTATATGTGAAGTGTTTTAATTTACTTATTTTTTTATTTCAGTATTAGGTCTCTTGATTTACATAACTTATTCGCCTATCTTTATGTGCCTTAACGTACTTACTTGACTGTATATATGAGTAGTCTTAACCCTATCTTAATATATTAGCTGTTTTATGTTTATTTGAGTATTTTTATGTGTTAGGTGCTTTAATGTATACAGACAGGCAAATAAAGTTTTCATGTGTGAGATGTCTTAACTTACATTTCATGATTGTTACGTGTCTTAACGTATTTCACTAATGTTTTCTAACTCTTTTTTTATAACAGAAAGTAGTTAGTTTGTGTGTGAGAAGTTTTAATGTATACAGTTTAAACAATTGCCTTTGTGTACGAGGTGTCTTAAATTGCTTAACTTTACATGACTGTCTTTAACTGTATGAAGTAACTTAAAAAGTTTTATCGGCTTTCTTAACATACATAGTGTCTATGTGCTTCGACTGACTTATTTCACCTGTTTTTATGCGTGAAGTGCCTTAACACACCTAGTTTATTCTCCAGTCTTTAATTTTGAGGTGTTAAATATTTTTTATTTAATTTATATGTTTATGTGTTAAGTATTTTAATGTATATAGCTTAGTTGAATGTTGATGCCTCTTAACTTACTCAAAACATTCTACTATCTTAATACATTTCTGTAAAATTATGAGGTATTTACAATTTTTAAGTATCAAATGAATTAATTAATAAGCTTACTTAACTCTACTTGACGTTCTTTATTTAATCTAAAAAGTTTTTGTTTCTGCTTTAACATACTTAGTTTATTCCTCTGTTTTTATGTGTGAGATGCTTTAACGTATTTACATAACTGTTTTTATATAGTCTTAATCCACGTACCATAACTGTCTTAATATGTCAGGTGTTTTATGTTTATTTGAGTATCTTTGTGTTAGGTGCCTTAACGTACATAGACAAATGAATAAGTTCTTTATGTGTGAAATGTCTTAACTTACATATCACGACTGTTATATGTTTCAACGTATTTCACTAATGTTTTTTTAATTTTATATAGCAGAAAATGGCTAGTTTATGTGTGAGGTGTCTTAGCTTATTTAACTCTACTTGAATGTCTTGTACTTGAATGTGTGATGACTCTTAAGTTACTTAAAATATTCTAATACATTTATGAAAAATTATGAAGTATTCACAATTTTTAAGTTTCAAGTGAATTCATTTTACATTCTTCTTGAGAATACATTTAAATTCTTAATGTGTGAAAAGTGTTAACCTTCTTATTTAAGTATCTTTCGGTGTTAGATACTTTCATATTTAAGTGAATAAGGTCTTCATGTGCGAGATGTCAACTTACATACCTCGTCTGTTAGGGGTCTCAACGTATTTCACTAATGTTTTCTAACTTTTTAAAGCAGAAATTGATTAGTTTGTGTGTGAGGTGTCTTAGTTAACGTAACTCTACTTGAATGTCTTCATTTGAAAGGGCTTTTAATTTAAAAAGATTATTCGACTGTATTAACATACATAGTGTCTATGTGCTTTGACTGACTTATTTTTACGTGTGAAGTGCTTTAACATATTTACTTGACTGTTTTATGTGCGAAATGTCTTAACTTACTATCACAATTGTTGTTTCAGCATATTTAAGGTTTTCTAATTTTTTATAGTAGAAAATGGTTAATTTGTGTGTGAGGTATCTTAACTTAATGAAGTCTACTTAACTGTCTTTGTTTGTGAGGACTCTTAACTTAAATTTTTTCGACTGTCTTAACGTACGTAGTGTCTATGTGTTTTGACTGACTTATTTCACTTATTTTCATGTGCGAGGTACTTTAACGTATTTATTTAACTGTATTTATGTGTGAGTGATTTTAATCCACATGCTACAACTTAATATGTTAGATGTTTATTTAAGTATCTTTATATGTTAAGGCATCTAACGTCTTTATGTGTGAAGTGTCTTAACGTACTTATTTCTCTATTTTATGTGTTAGGTTCTTAACCCACACTCCATAATTGTTTTAATATGTTAGGTGTTTTATGTTTATTTGTATATATTTATGTGTTAGGTGCCTTAATGTACATAGTCAGACAAATAAGGTCTTCGTGTGTGAGAAGTCTTAACTTACATATCATGACTATCTTAATGCGTTAGGTGTTTTAACATACATAATTTATTCAACTCTTCCTTTTATATGTGAAGTATTTTAACTTACTTGTTTCTCCACTTTATGTATTAGGTTTCTTAAGTTACATAACTTATTCACCTATCTTTATGTGTGAGGTCCTTTAACTTCTTTACTTCATTGTATTTATACGCGAGTAGTTTTAATTCACAACTGTCTTAATATGTTAGATGTTTTGTGTTTATTTGAATATCTTTATGTGTTAGGAGCCTTAACGTATATAGACAAGTGAATAAGCTCTTCGTGTGCGAGATGTTTTAACTTACATATCACGACTGTTAGGTGTCTCAACGTATTTCACGTTTTCTATCTTTTTATAACAAAAAGTAGTTAGTTTGTGTGCGAGTTGTCTTAGCTTATTTAACTCTACTTGACTTTCTTTATTTAACCTAAAGAGTTTTTGTTTGTGCCTTAACATACTTAGTTTATTCACCTGCTAGGAGTCTCAACGTATTTCACTAATGTTTTCTAACTTTTTATAGCAGAAAGTGATTAGTTTGTATGAAAAGAGTCTTAATGTATATAGGTTACACTACAGCCTTTGTGTTTGAGGTGTCTTAACTCTACTTGAATGTGTCTATTTATTCGAATGTTTTAACATACATAGTGTCTATTTAACTGGCTTTACTTGATTGTATTTATGTGTTAGAAGTCTTAACTTATATATCACGAATAACTTTATTTGTTAGATGTCTTAACATACATAACTTATTCAACTTTTTTTATGTCTTAACATACAACTTCCTTGTTTTATGTGTTAAGTCTCTTAATGTACTTATTCACCTGTTTTTATGTGTGAGGTGTCTTAATGTATTTTCTTGACTGTATTTATGTGTGAATACTCTTAATTCTCCTACCACAACTGTCTTATTATGTTAGGTGTTTGTGTTTATTTGAATATTTTTATGTGTGAGGTATCTTAACGTACATATGCAGGTGAATAAGGTCTTCGTGTGCGAGATGGCTAAACGTACACATCTCAATATCTCAATGTATTTCAGTAATATTCTCTAACTTTTTATAGCAGAAATTGACTAGTTTGTGTATGAGGTGTCTTAGCTTACTTAACTCTACTTGACTGTCTTTATCTACGGACCAGTACTGTCTTAATTTTAAATGTATTTATTTGGGTATCTTTGTGTGTTAGGTATCTTAACGTACATAGACAGGTGAATAAGGTCTTCATGTGCGAGGTGTCTTAACTTATATATCACAACTGTTAGGTGTTTCAGCCTATTTTACTAATGTTTTTTAACTTTTTATAGCATAAAATGGTTACTTTGTATGTGACGTGTCTTAACGTATATATCTTACAAAACTACCTTTCTAAGCGAGGTGTCTTAGTTTGTTTAGCTCTTTATCTGTGAGAACTTTTAACTTTCGACTATCGTAATGTTTATGTATTTATTTCGATTGGTTTTATGTGTGAGATGCTTTAACGTATTTACTTGACTGTTTTATGTGTGAGTACTCTTAATCTACTAAACTATCTAAATATGCTAGGTGTTTATTTGAGTATCTTTATGTGTTTGATGCCTTAACATATATAGACAGGTGAATAAGGTCTTCGTGTACGAGATGTCTTAACTTAATTATCATGACTGTTAGGTGTCTCAACGCATTTCGCTAATGTCTTCTAACTTTTTATAGCAGAAAATTATTAGTTTGTGTGTGAGGTGTCTTAGCTTACTTAATTTTACTTGAATGTCTTTATCTGTGAGGTGCCTTAATATGCATAAATGAATAAAATCTTCATGTGTGAGTTGTGTCAACTTACATAATATGACTAATTCGTTAGGAATTTTAAAATATTTTTTATGTATGAAGTGTCTTAGCGTGCGTAACTTATTCGCCTTTTTTATTTGTGAGGTACTTTATCGTACTTACTTAACTATCGTATTTATGTACGACTAGTCTTAATCCACAACTTTATTAATATGTGTTTTTATATATGAGGTGACTTTAGCTGTTTTGTGTTTGAGTCTCTTTATGTGTTAGGTGCCTTAATAATAATATATATAGACAGATGAATAAACTCTTCATGTGTGAGATGTCTTAACTTATATATCACGACTGTTAGATGTTTCAACATATTTCACTAATGTTTTATAACTTTTTATAGCAGAAAGTACTTAGTTTGTGTGCGAGGTGCCTTAGCTTACTTATTTCTATTTGACTGTCTTTATCTATGAAGACTTTTAACTTAAATTTTTTCAACTGTCTTAATGTACGTAATGTCCATGTGTTTTGACAGACTCCTTTCACCTATTTTTATGTGTGAGGTATTTTAACGTATTTACTTGACTGTTTTTATGTGTGAGTAGTCTTAATCTACGTACCATAACTGTCTTATGTGTTAGGTGTCTAAATGTACATAGACAGTTAAATAAGGTATTCATATGTGAGATGTCCTAACTTACATATCACGACTAATTCGTTAGGTGGTTTAACTTTTTCTTTTTTATGTGAAGTGTTTTAACTTACTTATTTTTCTATTTTGTGTATTAGGTCTTTTAACTTACATAACTTATTCGCCTGTCTTTATGTGTGAGGTGCCTTAAAGTACTTACATGACTGTATTTATGTGTGAGTAGTCTTAACTCTATCTTAATATGTTAGCTGTTTTGTGTCTATTTGAGTATCTTTATGTGTTAGGTGCCTTAATTACATATCACGACTGTTAGGTGTCTCAACGTATTTCACTAATGTTTTTTAACTTTTTATAGCAAAAAGTGGTTAGTTGTCAACTTATTTAACTCTAATTGAATGTCTTTATTTGTGAGGACTTATAACTTAAGTTTTTGCACTGTCTTAACGTACCTGTTTTTATGTGTGAAATGTCTTAACGTACTTAAGTTATTCACTTGTCTTTATCGTATTTACTTGACTATACTTATATGTGAGTAGTCTTACATACATATAGTATCTTACTTAAAAATTAAAGCAACGACTTAATGTGTTAGGTATCTTAACATACTCAGCTTATTCTCCTGTCTTTGTGTGAAGGTTCTTTAACGTATTTACTTGACTGTATTTATGTGTGAGTAGTTTTAACCCATAAATCACAACTGTCTTAATATGTTAGTTGTGCCTTAACGTATTTAGATAGGTGAATACGAGGTGTCTTAACTTAAATATCATAACTTTTTATAATAGAAAATGGTTTGTTTGTGAGATTTCTTACCTCTACTTGAATGTGTCTATTTATTCGAATGTTTTAACATACATAGTGTCTATGTGCTTTAAATGGCTTTACTTAACTGTATTTATGTGTGAGAAGTCTTAACTTATATATCACAACTTTCTTAATATGTTAGGTGTTTTGTGTTTATCTGAGTATGTTTATGTATAAAGTGCCTTAACGTATTTAGATGAGGTGTCTTAAATATAAGTTGAGTTGTTTTCTAACTTTTTATAGCAGAAAATGGTTTGTTTGTAAGGAGTCTTAACGTATATAGTTTACACAACAGCCTTTGTGTGTGAGGTGTCTTAACTCTACTTGAATGTGTCTATTTATTCGAATTTCGAATATCTTTATTTGTTAGGTGTCTTAACATACATAACTTATTCAACTTTTTTTATATGTCTTTATATACAAATTCCCTCTTTTATCTGTTAACTTATTTTTATGTGTGGAGTGTCTTAACGTACTTATTTCTCTGTTTTATGTGTTAAGTCTTTATGTGCGAGGTGTTTTAATCTATTTACTTGACTGTATTTATGTGTGAGTATTCTTAAATTACATACCACAATTATCTTAATATGTTAGGTGTTTTGTGTTTATTTGAGTATTTTTATGTGTTAAGTGTCTTAACGTACATAGATAGGTGAATGGGGTCTTTATGTGTGAGATGTTTCAACGTATTTCACTAACTTTTTATAGCAAAAAATAGTTAATTTGTGCGTGAGGTGCCTTAGCATACTTGAATGTCTTTATCTATGAGGTACCTTAATGTGTTTAAATGAATAGAGTCTTTATGTGTGAGTTGTTTCAACTTACATATCACGTTTGATTCGTTAAGTGTTTTAACATATTTAACTTATATAATTGTTTCTTTTTTTGTATGAGGTGTCTTAACTTACCTATTTCTCTATTTTATGTGCTAGGTCTCTTAACATACGTAACTTATTCGCTTGTTTTTATGTGTGAGGAGTAGCTTCTAACTTAGTTATTTTGACTGTATTCATGTGTGAAGGGCCTCAGCTTATTTGGATGTTTTTAATCTTTTGATATGTAAATCGAAGATGTACTCTTCATCCTTGGTGTAAATGTATGTATTAACGTTACTTATAAACTAAAAATCTACTTAAATGATGCTTAAAAATTAAAGCAACGTCTTAATGTGTTAGGTGTCTTAACACACTTAGTTTATTCTATTATCTTTATGTATTATGTGTTTAATATATTTATTCACTTTATGTGCGATGAGTCTTAATCTACATACCACGACTTTATTACACACACTAATTTATCGATTAAAAATAGTGTAGAGTAGTTAATTCAGGTGTCTGTAAGGTTTTTTAACGTGTTTAGCTACTTGAATGTATTTATGTGTAAGAAGTCTTAATCTATCTTATTAGACTTTATATTTTTTAACATGAAAAATATGAGAGTTGTCTTAATTTTGCATAATACGATTGTAAGATGAAGAAAATGGTTAGTTTGTGTGTGAGGTGTCTTAGCTTACTTAACTCTACTGAATGTTTTTATCTGTGAGGATGTCCCCTAGACTCCTTGGTGGCGATTTTATTCTTAGTTAAGAAAATTTGTGTGTGAGGAGTCTTAACATATTTAACTTACTTAACTCTACTTAACTGTCTTTATCTCTGAGAATTTTTAACTTAAGAAGTTTATGTATGTGTCGTAATGTACTTAGTTTTCTCACATGTTTTATGTGACTTGACTGTATTTATGTGCGAGCACTTTTATCTCACATTCTATAACTGTTTATGTTAGGTGTTTGTTTGAGTTTTTTATGTGTTAGGTGCCTTAACGCTTTTCGTGTGTGAGATGTCTTAACTTACATATCATAATTGTTAGGTGTCTCAATGTATTTCACTAATATTTTCTAACTTTTTATAGCAGAAAGTTAGTAGTTTGTGTGTGAGGTGCCTTACTTTACTTAATTTTACTTGACTGTCTTTATTTGTGAGGACTCTTAACTTAAGTTTTTTCCGACTGTCTTAACGTACGTAGTACGTGTTTTAACTGATTTATATCTCCTTTTTCGTGTTAAGTGTCCTAATGCACTTAGTCTGTCTTCTTGTGTGAAAAGTGTTAACCTACTTTTTTAAGTATCTTTTGGTATTAGGTGCCTTAACGTACATAGACAAGTAAATAAGATCTTCGTGTACGAGGTCGCTTAACTTACATTTCACAACTACTAGGTATCTCAACGTATTTCACCAATGTTTTCTAACTTTATATAGCAAAAAGTAGTTAGTTTGTGTGTGAGAAGTCTTAACGTATACAGTTTACACAACTTCCTTTGTGAGCGAGGTGTCTTAGCTTTCTTAAATCTACTTGAATGTCTCCATTTATTCGACTGTCTTAATATACATAGTGTCTATGTGCTTTGATTGACTTATTTCACCTATTTTTATGAGTGAGAAGTCTTAACTTATATATCACGGCTATCTTCATTCGTTAGGTGTTTTAACACTTTTATCTATTTTAACGTGTTTTAACATATTTATTTCTCTATTTTATGTGTTAGGACTCTTAGCTTATTCGCCTGTTTTTATATGTGAGGTACTTTAAAGTATTTACTTAACTGTATATATATATATATATATATATATATATATATATATATACACCTTTTTATAGCACAAGGTGGTTAGTTTATGTGTGAGAAATCTTAACGTATATAGTTTACATAACTACCTTTATATGCGAGGTGTCTTAGTTTGCTTCTACTTGACTTTCTTTATTTAACCTAAAAGTTTTTGTTTGTACCTTAACGTACTTAGTTTATTATGCCTTAATGTACATAGACTTATTCAACTGTTTTTTATGCATCAAGTGTCTTAATGTATTTATTTCTCTATTTTATGTGTTAGGTCTCTTAACATACTTAGTTTATTCACCTGTGTGAGGTGCTCTAGCGTATTTATTTGATTGTATTTACGTGTGAGTATTCTTAACCCACGTACCGCAACTGTCCTAATATGTTAAGTGTTTTTTGTTTATTTAAGTATCTTCATGTGTTAGGTAACTTAATGTATTTAGATAGGTGAATATGGTCTTCATCAGTGTCTGATGTATTTCACGTTTTCTATCTTCTAGACTGTCTTTAACTGTAAGGTCTTTTAACTTAAGTTTTTTCGACTGTTTTAACGTACGTAGTGTTCACCTGTTTTTATGTGTAAGGTGCCTTAACATACTTAGTTTATTCACAAGTCTTTATGTATGTATTAGGTGTTTAACAATTTTATTCAGTTTATGTGTGATGAGTCTTAATCTACAGACCAACACTTTAAGCTATATTTACAAACACATAACATGCTAAAACAATCGTGGTACGTCGGTTAAGACTCCTCACACACTAACTTTATTTCTCGTTTGTTTTCTTGTGTGAGACGTGTTAACCTACTTTTTTGAGTATTTTTATGTGTTAGGTACTTTAATGTATATAAACAGATAAATAAGGTCTACGTGTGTGAGAAGTCTTATCTTACACATCATGTGTTTTAACATATATAACTTATTCCCACAATTAAAATGCAGTTTTTAATTTATAAAAAAAATCATTGTAAAGTCTTCATCTAAATCTACTTGACTGTTTTTATATGTGAGGTGTCTTAATGTACATAGTTTACTCGTCTGTATGTGTGTGAGGTGCTTTAAATTATTTAATTTACTAGTAAGTTAAGTATTTTAATGTATATAGCTTACTTGAATGTGTGATGTTTCATGATTTTTGTGAAGAGTGAATACACTTTGTGTGGTTGGTGTCTTAACGTAAAAACACTTCACACATAAAAATGAAATGTTCTTCTTATTTAACTATTATCGAATAAACTAGTTTTGTATATACAAATAATAAAATAATAAACTTATCGAAGTTTGAATACGTTAGTGGCAGCTAGGCCAAGTTAAATTGTAAATATTATATAGGTAGTGCAAGAAAAAATTTGAACAGGCTAAAGTTAATTAAAGTAACTGTACTAGATTCTTTCTGTCCTAATTTTGTCGTAATCTTTTTAATAACTATCGTTTAGATAAGCATCTCAAGTGGTCAACCATTCATTATTAAAATAATCAATCAATGGATGGCTGTTAATTTCACTATTTTCTAATAATAACACACCGGTGGTCCAATACGTTTCGTAAGCTTGTATCTAACTTGCTTAATTAAAATTTTTATCTTTATATTTTCGAAATGTAAACCTCTGACTGGGCTAATTCCAATCGGTCTTAAGCAAAGTAAACAAATCCAGAGCCAGAGATATTTTCTCATAGGAAATTAATACGTGTGTGACTCAGATTTTATTAATTTTCGGTATGCTTAATCGACTACTTAACAACTGTAATATGATCACTAACTATACACTCGATACTGGATATCAGACAACAAACTATAGACTGTATATTAAAATATTTAGTGAGAAAGAAAAAGATGTAGCTGTCAAAGAAACGTCAAATTTGACGTTTACTTCTTCTTTTTAAATATTGAACGTCTGAAGTCTGACATCCAATATCGCGTGCTGCTTCAAAGAGGAACAAGTAGGCAATTTAAATAAGAATAAAAAGCAGGGGTAACATCCAGAAGGCGTTGTAGTATGGGG
>JAUIMW010002938.1:0-10114 GCA_033557785.1 Enochrus cinctus | reverse complement strand
TGATACCTCGAGAGATCAAGTGCATAACTAGACATAAACTGTTTGCCAGAGCGTTGAGGGAGTACATGCTGGGAGACAGTGGCAGGCTTAGGACTGTGGTCGGGCATGTCGTTTAGGCGAATAGTATTTTAGTTTATCTGGGGATAATATAAGGGATAGGTGGGATGGGTGAATTATTTAGTAAGAATGAAATGTTTTTTTTTTTTTAATAACTGAATGTATATGCACGAAATGCAGGGCGACACACGTTAAGATCCTAGGAACTTAGGTGTCGCCCTGAGAAATTGTATTTTTTATTTTATTGTAAAAACTAATGTGCAAATAAAAAAAATTAAAATTGAAAATCCCCATAATGTTTCATATGGGTTTCCTTTTATAGCTAACGGCCAGCTTTAGGATATGGATTACTTAGGAATCGGTAAAATTGGGATAGTGGTATATGGAAACTAGAGGAGTAAGAGATCAGGACAGTTGCTCCACGTAGTCGCCTTGTACGACAGGCAGGGCATCACTGGGTCTGTTCTTTGTCCGGACGTAGACGGACAAATTATTATTATTATTATTTAAATTATACAATTGAATAAACTTACTTAAAAGCAATATACCGAATGGATAAGCAATATCCGCCTACACTACAAGATAATCCAATTGCATATTGGTTTTGGAAGAACCTCTTGCATGTACCATATGTTATGACTTGCAACTTACAAACAAAGGAAACTTAAAAAGAGTATGAAGTACTTACATTGAGAATACAAAAATACCATACTGGAAACCATTAAGAACGGGTGCCAATTAAATTCAAGTTGAGGGTTGGAGCTCCACGCAAAGCCTCCTCTGAAGTACAAGTTCCAGAACAAAACGCATGCTATTGTCAAACCGCCCAAGCTGACGGATATCCCATACAAGAATTTGTAGCGCTGTGCAGTCTGGTGCTCCATACGGGCCTCCATATTTCGCAAACTGTAAATAAAAACACGGAATTAATATGAAATATATACACTTGCACGTAAACTGAGTTACTTCAAATATCTATTTATAATAACAACAACAAATACCCTAATAAACCGACTTTTTGTCCCAGGTCTAAAGATTCGACTGAATCTGAACTCATGAAAAGCAACAGGTAGAAAAATCAATAATAATAATGAGTTCCCCTCCTACACATTTATGCTAAAATTAGTTGTAAAAGTGCGCTTCAACACGAATATTCCATATCGTTAGTTAATTATCATCGCTAATTAACTGCCGGGAATGCTTTACAGTTACCATAAATAAATAATATCGCGGTCAAACGATAACCCCAACTAATTACAATAAATACTGCAGAGTTAAGGCGGTATTACCTCAGGCGCAATACGAGTACTGCCCTGATTGTTTACTTTCTTCAATTCACGAGTAAAATTTGCTTTTATTACTTATTAATCCTACCTAGGCGATTTTATGTAACAATTTATACCTCGCATTAAAGAACACGGGAATTAAAGAGCAAATTTATGACATTGCGCAATAATTTCTTGAGAAACTAATTTAAAAAATAATAAAGTTCCTTTGGCTAATACCGCACTGCGTTAAGTAAATGTCATTGAAACGTCACGTACCCTAACCTCAATGTTTGACAGCTGTCAACATGGGGTTATGTTAAACAATATTATAACATATTTTCTTAAAAATGAACGCTTTAGGTCTTAGTTTGATTATGAAAATGGGGTGCATTTGTACGAGAGAAACGATAAACATAAACGGGATAAAATACGTAATTAAAGACAGACTTGGAGAAGGGTAAATATATTATATTATTTTATACACGCAAAGAAGTGTGAATTAAAACAGTTTATTTGCAATTATACCTTAAATTAATTTTAAGTTGGCTATTTGTCTTAGTAGGACAAAATACGAACCTGCCTGTGGAGTACTCAATTTTAATTAACTGACAAGTTGTCACAACGATATATTTTTATCTAAATTCATTTTTTTCAGAGGGTTTAGTACTGTAGACTTAGTGGAACATCCGAACACGAAGAAAAGATTCGCTTTGAAGCGCATCACTTGCCATAGCATAGAAGATCAAAAGTTAGCTTTACAAGAAATAGAATACTACAAGAAAATTAAACATCCCAATATTATTGAACTTATCGATTCTACATTTAAAGGTAAGCAGAAATAAGTAACCTTCAAACTTTAGTGATTTAGATTTGATGAAATCCAGAAGTCATTCTATTCAGTCATCAGGGATAGTCACATTGTCAATATCCTTTCGTAGGAAGTAACATTGTAAACTGCCTACTTAGTAAGCTGATCAGTTGGTTCATTCCAATCTGTGTCCACATATCCTTTAATTCTGCACAAACGAACCTCACAAGAAGCTGTCTGAAGACAGAAAATTTAATACATTATTTTAACAATATACGGATTGGTGGGCAATCTTTCACTATACATACAGTTGAGTTAAGCTGAGGCAAGCCTTATGCCATTGATGCTTATCGATAAGCAGATGGTGATCCGCAGTGTTAAAGCCCTGGGAAAGATCAAAATACAGGCCTGTCACTTTTTTGTTATTCTCTGTTGGATTATATAAGTCACAGTGTTATAGATTGCCATTTCAATTGATCTATTTGGTCAAAAGTCACATTGGCGATCCCTCAGTACGTTATAGAATTTTAAGCCTTTGTCCTCGCTAGCTGCATATTTTTCTCATCTCTCCTTTGTGTTCTCCGCAAGATTATTATTTTAAAGCCTCCTGCATGTCTTTACACCAAAGCTAGATTTACAACATATGTGCACAACTTAAATATAAGGCACAAAAATACTATAACAATACCCCAACACAATCTATCTATTGTTCACATTCATTTTTTGCTACTACTGTTAATAATTCTATGTCTGTCGCTTTTAAGTTCACGTCTTTTCTTTCTTTCAAGCGGGTAATTCGATGCAAGATATTTGCAGCAGACTGAATTGAGATGAGGTCTATACAGTTTACAGTTTAATACAGTTTATTTTGCTAGTATTATACATACATTATTGTTACAAAATGGATTCTGTAAAATAACCCACTAAAGTCGTTTAACACGACTAGCGCGTGGTAGCAGCTTTTTACTTGAATTTTGATTCAATATGCAATAATATTGCACTACATAATTTTTTGGTAGCGCCAATGATCTTTTTATTTTGTTGATTTTTTTCTGAGCATTTCTATCAATTCCTAAGACCCATGAGAGTGCAGATGGTCTTTATTTAAAGCTGTTATGAATGGGTTCCATTTGGCAAGTTTGTTGATTTGTTTGTTGTTTCATAATGTCAATAAATGCTTATTTATTTATTGTGTACTACATGAATATACAGGGTGATTACCTAAATTTCTTTTGCGTTTTGTCACGTTTGGCTCTATTGTAGTAAACAAAGCAAATTGTTTCTACCAAACTACAGATGTAAAAAAAGAATATTTTTTTATGAATGAATAGAACTTCATTCAGTAATTAGCACTTCTAAACTTGTTCTCTTAATGTATAATGTTTTTTTCTGGCCTTATTGTTAACGTGGGACCATCACATTGTTTGTTGTTTGTCGGTATTTAATAGAATCAGAAGGTATATTAGCTTAACTATCAGAGGAATAGAGTCAAAAGCCAATAAAAACAAACATAAAGCAACTATAAAATAATGTTTACGGAAGCAGTTTATTTAAATTCAAAGGAAAGAAAAAATGATGAAAGAAACAATGAACTTATATATTCAAAATTTGTGTAGAATGAAGTCGAGTTGCACTCATTCTAAAATAATATTGTTATCTTAGAAATATACGTTTAAGTGAAACATGGTTCAATGACAATATACTGGACTTTGAAATTGTGGATGTGGAATAGTACTATTTGTATAGAACAGATAGATACAGTGACAATGGCAGGTTACTGCAAGGTCCACCATAGTGCACAGGAAACTGACTGCGGATCACCAACCCATGACCCAAGGATAGGGGCAAGTTGATGTTATGGAGAATAAGAAAAATATGAATTGTGGGTACGGTCAAGATCATGAAGCTTTACACTGCTAGTGTGTGTCTTTACCTGTAAGGCAATTGTAATAATAATGGTTCAAAGTTCAATGTATAAAGCTTCACAAACTCTACACAACACAATAAATAAAACTTTGAGACTAAATTATTATATTTTTTAGAAAAAAAGTAAATTATCTTTATTACATTAGAGAAATTGAGAACAGTAGATTTCCTGCTTTCATTATTAAGAATTGTCAATGAAACTTGTTAGAGCAGTATAAGGGCATATAAGACGTAGCCTAGATCTGCAGTAAAAATTTTCTGTGATTATACGACTGTATTGTGGAATATAATACTATATGTATGTTAGAAATAAAGATGTTATTATCATTATTATTATTTAGGTTCAGCAGATATAGTAGTCAACGCAACATCTGAAGCATATATAGTTTTACCATACTTTAGAAAAGGCACCCTACATGATCACTTAGGACTGAAATCCCTAGGACCAGATTACCTTAATGCCAGGGAAATCCTAAGGATATTCTCCGACATTTGCAGCGCTGTTAAATATTTGCACGATTTTAAACCAGAAGCGTTGGCCCATAGAGACTTGAAAACATCGAATGTTTGCCTGACTGAAAGTATGAACCCCGTTCTCATGGATTTCGGTAAGAAACTCACTTTATGTTTGCTGCCTGTACCTTTTTATGCTATTTTTTATTCTCACCAGGATCCATGGCTGTCGCAAAAGTCCAAGTGTGCGGTTCACAAGATGCTCAAAAATTACAAGACTTAGCAGCGGAGAGATGTTCCATGCCTTATAGAGCTCCTGAATTATTTAATGTAGAAAGTTATTGTGTCATAGACGAAAGAACTGACATTTGGGTAAATTATCAATTTATTATTAATTTTAAAACAATTTTTTTTAACACGGTTTATTTCTTTTAGAGCCTAGGGTGCATATTGTACGCCATGTGCTATTTTAAATCGCCTTTCGATATTGTCTATGAAAGAGGTGATTCCGTAGCACTAGCAGTATTATCTGGTGGAATACATTTTCCAGAGTCATCTCCCTTTACTCAGGTCCGTATTAAATATACTTAAATTTGCACCTCTCTAATTTAACATTATTATATTTTAGGATATGCACGATCTCATAATGTTCATGCTTCAGATTAGTCCACAAGATCGTCCATTCATTGATAATGTGATAAACAAGTTACAACTATACGTAAACAAATTAGATAATATCGCTTAAATTTATCATAAATTTAAGATTGAATTTTACAACTTTACCAATTATTTTTATAGATTTTTATAACTCACTTGCTTGTCCATGTTTTATAAGGTGTAAACTAAGTGTACGTGATATTTTTTCACTTAAAATTTTTTTCTTTCGATTATTGTAAATATCACAGAAGTAGTCCTATTTTAGTCAATATCTTTGAAGTAGTCCAATCATTCCCTGATTTTGTATATTTTGTTCGGCAAAATAAAAAACAAAAGTTTTATGGTATGTAAATATATATTTTTGCAACTTAAAAACGCATTTAACAAAAGTATTTAAAGAAAAATGTACATTTAAAATGATTTCTAATTATACTATGTGTTTTTTGTAAACTATATATTATTAATAAATAAAAAATTATTTAAATTTTAAAGGTTTATTGTCAGTAATCACAAGTTCAATAATGTCAGATGAAAAAGTTTCATACAAATGGAAAAATTTTAAAATATTCTTAGCCAAGTGGTCATTGTTACAGTACATTATATATTTTATTTACAAATAAATTAATAATTAAAATACACAATAATTTACATTGGTTAATAACTTAATTCAGATCTTACAGATATAAATATCCTAAAAGACTACCTCATCTGGAATAGGCTTTCTTTACAATAACGTATCCTTAAGACATCACATTTTCTACTTATATTGCTAAAACATTTAATAAAAGTAGTAAAAAGGAACAAGCTTCTCCACGTCTCATCCGCGAAAGTTTACTCAAAATATCAAACTTTCGAAACGAGAGCAGAGTTTGCGTCTGGTTCTGTCTCACTTGTGGGTTCTTTAACCTCAGGTTCTTTCACCTCACTTACGCTCACACTGGAAAGGTTTGGAATATCGTGAGGCGGTAAGTTCCCACTGTTTGCATCTTCTATAGCTTTCCGCAGCTCTTTCAAACCAACGACTCCAACAAGCTTGCCAATAGCTGTCACATAAGCGTGATTCACTCCAATCATGGAGAAAAGCGAGTGTACTTTGAGCAGTGATGTTCTTTCTACCAACTGGAATGGAGCAGGGTCTATATGGTGTGACATAAACTCTACAGCGAGCTGCATTTGTTCATCTTCCCAAATTCGTTGATCTTCTGGTGACATGTCGCATACACGTTCTCGAGGCTACAAAAACATTATTTAGGCAAACGTTTAAAAAAAGGAATAAACAAAATCTTTAGCAGATCTTACCAGTTGTACTTTTTTGGAAGCTGCAGGACTCATTGGAATTATTTGAGGTTTTGAATCACCATTTAATATTTGGGTACTATCGTTGTTTTCTACGTCTTGAAGTTGAGATGATTTTCTGCAAAAAAAAGATGAGATATTACGCATGAGACCAAATAGTAACCTAGTTAAAATACATTTATAATAAAAGTTGGTGTACAATTTGTCATAACATGATATAGACAGGGTTTACGAAGTACTAAATTTTTACTTTATTGATAATTAATTGTAGGAGTGGTCACTTTATTAACACTTTCATTAAATTTTAAGTATTTCTATTTAATTAAGTTATTGTATTTACCTAAATATTGCTTCAAATGCCAATCTCATTCGACTTTCAGCTCCAGTAACTGTCGTGTAAGGTGTAGATCCAGGGCTGGTAGATAGCAAAGGACTAAATCCTTTCAAAGTAAAGGAGTTAGTTTTTTTCAGAATAGATTTTTTCGGTTGAGTTCCAAACACGGGATTGAAAGTGGGCTAAAAATAAATGTCTGTAATTTATTTGTTTCTAACAAAAAAAACAAAAACTTTACCTGATCGATATTAAGTTGATTTTCAGAAAGCTGCTTAACTCTAAGAACGTCAGGAGCTGGTACGACTTGGAAACGAGACGGCCTGCGTTGTCTTTCCTCTGCCTTCCTTTGGGCTTCCTCTCTAGCCCGCTCTTGTGCTTCCCGCTGCCGGCTTGCTGCCACTTGAAGTCTTCTCTCCCTTCCGATTTGTTGTTCGATAAGTTGTATTAAGTGCATTCTTTGAATGGAACCTAATAAAACCATACTATCCGGACTGTCCACCAAGGGAAAACTTTGCAACCTCCTGTTTTCTTTCAAGACGGACTTTAACTGCTCGTAAGTCATCGTATGATAAATATACTTAACATCTCGCAGCATGAAGTCTTCTACGTAAACGTTGTACATTCCGCTACTCGACGGCAAAAGATCAGGCAGGTATGGCAACTTCTTAATGAGAATAATACTGTCGTAAATACTCGGTGCCAAGAGACTAGCAATCGCATTTGACGTCAGTACAGCAATCATAATTGGTATTATGTGAGTGATTTGTCCTGTCATTTCAAACACGATGACGGACACCGATATAGTATGAGTCACAGCGCCACTGAATGCTGCGGATCCTACTGTTGCATAACCACCGGGTATTATTTCCGCGACCAACCCTCCATATCGCATACCTGTTGGAAACCACATGTGCATACATTCTCCAACAAGCCGTCCAAATGCTGCACCTATTTTAAACACAGGTATAAAGCTGCCACTCGGCACTGGTATCGTTGAACTTATTATCGAAAATATAAACTGAAAATGATCATATTCTATCGTTATAGCCTGTTATTAGTAAAAAGTAAAATTTCAACTTACAGTAAAAGCTATAAATCCTCCCAGACTGACGAAAACACCAGCGTACGGTGTCTGCCAATGAGTAACAATCTCCTGTTCCTCAACAGTCAAATTGTCCTTCGTCCAAGTAAAATTACTGAACAAACTTATGACCTGGTCATGTGTTGTCAAATCACCAGCCATGAATTGTCCAGAACCCAACGGAAATGATACGGTTGCGACCATGAGGGATACCAGCCCAGGGTAAATGAATCGACTGTAATATGTACAAACCTATTCTTAAAAGATGATTTATTTGTAAGAGTTACGTTGTTCGTTTGTCATTGACTCACTTTTTCTGCAGGAAGCTATTGATCATCTTGTTTTTTCTCATGAACATAACATACTGCCTGTGCATCCACACGTAGAAGGCTCCTCCGACTCCTGAGGCGACTCTGTGACAATTTGAACTTTGACAAAAAGCATCGTTAAAATTATGGGAACCTTACCCAATAAGCGCAAAAACAAATAATTCTTGTGGATCGAAAGGAAAGTCCATCTGAAAGTTTGTCCTGAAAACTGCAGTTACGGTGTCTGCACCTTCAAACCAAACCGCCAGCAGTCTGAATATAGTTGCTCCGCAAACTGCGGCAAAAAACCCTCGCCAATAATTTCTTACAGCAAAATACACTGTTGTTACTTCAATACTGAAAAGTACCCCTGAAAAAAAGTTGTGTGGTAAGAAAATGAAAATAAAGCTAGCGAAGATGATTACCTCCAACAGGTGCTGCAAAGCAACTGGCGACTCCAACCGCACAGGCCGCAGCTAACATTTCAGTAGTTCTGCTTTCATTCTCGTAAATTCCTTGAAATCCCGTTACGAGTTTACTTAATAAAGTTGCTGCTATACTGGCGATGTGTACGAAGGGACCTTCTTTTCCTAGTGGCATGCCACTGCCTAAAGTGGCTGTTAAACCTACTACTTTAGCTACCAACGTTCTGAATGTAAGGTATTCTTTTAGTGCTACACCCCTGAGAATTGTCTTCATTTCTGGTATTCCTGAGCCTGTGATATAATTATAAGAGTAAGAGTTTTGTTGACAGTGTATAAATTTAGGGAGTACCTACCTATTGATTGCGGTGCTACTAGGTGGACGAAGCCAGCACTGAATAAAATTAGGCAGACGGGCAGCGATACCCATGCAGCATATTGAGCAAGTGGATGATTTGTCAGGTCACGAAATAAAAATATTCTAGCTAAAAAAAAATTATAATGGAAAATGTTTCTACTAGAAACTCGATAATCAGACTTGTTTAAAAGATACAAATTTTTGTCACAAGAGACAAAAACTAAGAATGTGATCCACAAAAGCAAGCAACAACTCATTCATTCATTTACCCTCAAATAGAATCGGTTTTACTATCCTGAACTACTACTGCTCTTAAAAACGGAAGTTCTACTTTTATTTTCCATTTCTAGTGTTATTCATTTTAAAAAGGACAGTCAGTAAAATATATTGCATTTAATTCATTTTCATTGTTCAAATGTTTCCTTTTTCGATGCTTTGGTTTTGAAATTTTGGATGTCTTCACAAATGGATCTAACTTTCTCAAATATTTGTACTAGTAGCAACGTCGAAGTATCAGTTTAAATGTTAGTTACCTTAATCAGTGTTTATTTTATTATTTTGAAGATCACTTAATCACTGATTAATGTAATTAATGTTTAAATGGACTTCAAATAACAGAAATTAAAGCAAAAAGTACAGTAAAAGGTCTTTTTCTCGTTCACTTTATAAATTTTGAAATTTGGTAATATTAGCCATGTGGGCATGTGTCCTTAATAATGATATCAACATTTAAAAACAAGGTTCTGTCCAGAGATTGAAAATTCACACCAGAAGATCTAAGTAATAGTCGAAGCTATTCTCAAAGTGCTTGACTCAAATGAATAAAGTTCTATTCCTTGAGAGTACGCAGTGGTAGGCAGCATTTACTAATCTTAATTTACAATGCCCATATGTGATGTTTATATTTTACTACAGTCAACTTGTTAGCACAATTCAATATTTTTGAAAATACTATACTTGAAATACAGAATTTAATGTTAATATATGTATTATATCAAAGAATACACATAAAATATAATTTGGTCTGCGAAGTTCTTTGCGATGATTTTTTGTCGTACATAATTTATTAATAACAATAACAATAATTTATTTGTATTAAAATGTATATACAATGTCAAAATAAATTTTCTACTTCTTCGAGTGTGT
>JAUIMW010002937.1:0-10115 GCA_033557785.1 Enochrus cinctus | reverse complement strand
AATTTGCTTTAATAAATATTACATGACCCCTATTACATCATCATAGTTGTAGATTAGCGGAATGTTGCCGGGGAACTACTTGAGGATAATGCTCATTAATATTTTTACTATGATAGATTTCATGGTAAAAAGTATTATGAAAGGCGAAGTAGCTAGACGAAAAGATAACCCCATAAAAATTATTTTTTGGATGGAATTCAGAAATACATTGCCAACCTTCCTCTACGATAGTAAAGAAGGTCTCCAAAGAGATGTTCGTAAAGAGGGAGACAGCATCAAAAGACAAAATTTCAAGGCCTTAAAAAATAAATAAAAATATGAATACATGAGGTATATGCATACACAAGCAAGATTATTCAGTAAAAAAATAGGGAAAAATTGTATTCTTTCGGTTATATTTCAAAGTCACATATGCTTTCTTAATATAGTTATCAGTGTGACAGGTCTAAATTATATTTTCAACATATATAAGGTCTTGATCCTTGTTAATAATTGGAACCTCCAGTTTACTAAAATTATGGCACCCAAATTTAAATGTATTTTTTCAGTCTCTACATAATTGTAAAGAAGATCGTTGTCTTCTGTCTTTATTTTCTTAATGTAAATGTAAAAAATGTGTTATACAACATAGCATAGCATTAAATATTCCTAGCGTAGATTATTTAAATATTTCGATGGGTATACGATATTTTTCTTATATATTGTAATTATGTAATTATATAAAATGTTCTGCGTATTACACATACAATGTCAATAATTATATTCTATCGAATCTACATAGTTTGCTGTAAATAAATGCAACGGTTTTTAATGAATAAATTCACTTGTTTTTGATGTAAACTAGCCAATAGAAATTTATTTTTTGCTCCATTAAATTAATTTACAAATTGCCGAAAGCTTTTATCGCGTCATTGATTTTTGTCAAAAACATTCCAAAATCGAGCGAATACAATTTGTAGTTTAACCCTCATTGATGAAAGTTTAAACCGATATGGTACGATACAATATTCCAAAGTTGTCAAAAATTTTATTTTCATTTACCTATTCCTAAAAGCAAATGTACCTCACCGAATATCGGCGCACGAGAAAATTTAACTGGACTCGACGAGACCGTTGAACACGTGAAAACTATTTTGATGTAAATAACCCCATAAATAAATATTTTCTTTTTATTAAAACAGCAAAAGTTTATAAATATTAAAAAATATAAGCTTGTATAGAAGATTATGAAATGTTAATATATGTTTGGGAACTTCTTGAACCCATAAAGCTTGCCATTGATCCATCAAAACATTTTTTTTTGATAAGGAATCAGACCATGAGATTCACTTTTTTAATTTTTCTCCTGATATTTCTGTTATGCCATGGGCAATTTTCTCTTTTTCGTGGATAAATAATATTTTTGTACGTATAACAAACGTTCAATTCTAGCCAACTAATTTACAAACTTTCTCTTTATGTTTATCTGAAGAAATTATGAACGTGTCAGACATATTCATTATAATTAAAATATTGGAATAAAATGTTATGTCCTAAAGTGGATTACACTTCAACGATTGGTAATATGAATATTCTGTTACACCATAAATATAATTGATTACGTTAATACGAAAACTGCAAAATAATTTTATTTTAAACTGCTATGCAAAACAATCTATTTCTACCAAATATACGTTTAAAATAAACTCTACTCATTGTTTATATTCATAAATTTTTAAATTCTCCATAAAATTTGTTTAATATTGCGCAACACTAAACTGTTTGCTTGTATCACAGCAGTGCAACTCAATTCATAGTTACTGGCGGTGTAGAGAGTACCCGCGTAGTGTCAGCATCCAAGCGCAAGTCATTAAAATTAATTTAACATTGTAGTATTAGAGTCAAGGACGAACTATTATCTGATTAAATTTTGTTGATGTACGTCAGTTCTATTACAAAATTTGTGCAGTGAACGTTTACCTGCAAAATGTGTTCCATTGAAGATATCGAAAATGTTATTAAAGAAGTTGCCGTGAAAGAAGAATTTTCTACTTACGAGCTAGACTCGAAACCTGGGTCGGTAAAAGGTGATAATTATATGAGTGTAATAAATACTGCCAAAATTGTTGGGAAGGATAAAAACGGGAAAAAGAAAACTTTATGTTTAATTATCAAGTCTGCATTAAAAAATCAGGCATTACGTGGTACGATTCCTATAAAGCAATGCTTTGAGCGAGAAATATATTTCTACGAAATGCTGTATCCTGCTTTTGCAAAATTTCAAGAAAGACGAGGTTTGGAAAACCCATTTTGTGAAGTGCCTAAATTGTATTATACATCCCTCGCGGAATTAAACGAGACAATTGTCTTGGAAAATTTGAGAGAAGAAGGGTATAAGCTATGGGAAAGGAGAATTCCAATGAACCACGATCATATAGTGATGGTTTTGAAAACATACGGAAAGTACCACGCTGTATCCTATGCGATGAAAGATCAAGAGGAAGAAACCTATAAAAAGTTAGGTGAAAATTTATATGATATATTCGAATCACAAACTGAAAAGAGTTTAGACATGCTAGCCGGTCATTTTGATAAGCTAATGTTATTTTTTGACCCCTTAAAAGAAAAATATATCGTAGATCGACTTGCCATCTACAGAAACTCTGCAAGGGAGCTTTGGACTGAACTTCTGAACTATAAAGGGAACCACGATGTTATAGTGCATGGTGATTGCTGGTGCAACAACTTCATATTTAAGTATTATAGCGAGGTAAAATGACTTAGTATGAGTTAAAATAAAAGTAAAAATGTATTTTTTAATTACAGGATCCTCAAACACCTGTAAATATGCGCATGTTAGATTTTCAAATAGTAAGAAAGGGTCTGGCTGTATTAGATATAGCTCATTTCTTTTACACGTCAGCAGAAAAGTCAATTATAGACAACTACGAAAAATATTTGGAAATTTATTATGAGAGTTTTTCAGAACACCTAAAAAATTTGGGAAGCGACCCTGAGAAATTGTGCTCTTTTGACACATTCATGGATAATTGGAGGACATACTGTAGGTACGGAATAAACATAGCTGCTTGGATGTTAAAAATCCAGATGACAGAAGTAGAAGAAGTTGTCAGTTTAGAAGATACGGCAGAATCCGGAAAAGATATCTTTGAAGCCTTCGATTATAAAATTGGCCGTGAGGAGGAATACGAAGAAAGGATGCGCCATTTGATAAAACATTTTGTCGACAACAATTTTATTTAGACAAAGTAAAAAATTGAATTGCATTATATCAACATTTATTCAAGGCTGCAAAAAATTGCGTACAAGTAATACATAATTATTTAATCAAGCATCTATGTGTGATATAGCTGCATATTCATAAATGTACATAAGTATTGAACTTTGAAATGCATTATAATATAATGTGTTACATGAATGTTAATTCTTTTATTAGTTTATTTTCTTTGTATATGGATATTAAAAATATACCAGAAATGGTTTTTATATTTATTTTGAAATTATTATGTAAAATATTATTTAGCAATAAATTTTAGAAACATTAAATATTAAACACTATTTTCACATGAACATTTTACTTCTCAGTACATAAATCCTAATGAGTTTAAATTACTTTAATAAATTATTTAATCATTGTTTTAGTTTATCGCATAATTATGGATATAGAAGATCATTTTCTCTTCATAAAACATTTATTTCATTTAAATTGAAAAGCTTTTATCCACAAAACTTTTCCCGCTCTATTTACTATAAAAGTAAACAACTGTACGAAAATAAGCAAGCAGTAAACATTGCGTCTTTAAATAATTCATGCTTAAAGGTTGCCCAAGTAATTTTAACTTTGTTGTTTAGCTAAGAGAAAATATAATAAATTGTACAAATCAAAAGCATAAAGCAAAAAAAAATTCAAATTACTGCAAACTTTCTTTACAGAAAGTTATTATTAACGAAATATTTTATTAAACATTTCATACTCTCTTTATATTCCTTTTCACGGGCAAATTTGTAGAAGAACGCCTCAAAAATGTCTTTTCCACACTCAGCAGCTTCCTCCAAGTTTACAGCCTCATCCATTTCCGTCATTTGGATCTTAAGCATCCATGGTGCTATCGTTAACCCGTACTTACAGTACTTCTTCCAAAGACCCTTAAACTGATCTAAAGAAAATACTTTTTCTGGATCGCTTCCCAATTCTTTCATATGTTGCGTTAAACAATTGTAATAGACTTCTAAATAATGATCATAATTGTCTAGCATGGACTTTCCTGCCGATATATGAAAGAAGTGCGATATGTCGAAGATTGGAGAACCAACTCTAATGACTTGGAAGTCCAAAATGCGCATACTTGTTGGTTTTGTGTGATCCTAAAACCAAACACGTAGTAATTAATACATACAAGAGCGTTTTATACCTCATCATATTTGAACATATAATTGTTGCACCAACAATCCCCATGCAGAATAACGCGATCAGGTCCGTTATAGTTCCTCGCTTCGGCACAAAACTCTTTAGCATTATCTTTGAACGCCAATAAACGGTCCACAATATAGTTTTCTTGCGTTTCCCTAAATAACAACGCAAGATCGTCTATCATCCTACATAAACTTTCCAGACTTTTGTCACTCTTTGGTTCCGCTAGATCGGTTATACTAGCAGCTAGTCTTTTAAATGCATCTTCTTCTTGATCTTTCAGTGAGTAAGACAAAGCGTGAAATTTTGCGTAAGTCTGTAAAACCATAACTACATGTTCGTGGTTCATGGGCATTCTTCTATCCCACAATTCGAACCCTTTATCTTTTAAATTTTCTAAAACAATTACTTCGTTTGGTGCCTGTGACGAAGTAAAAAACAGCTCAGGTGCAAAAGAAAATTTTAGTTTTCGCTTCTCTAGAAGTTTTTCAAAAGTTAATTTAATTGATTCATAGAACAAAATTTCACGTTCAAAGCATTTCCTCACAGGGATTTCTTGGCGTAAAGCTTCATTTTTCAAAGACGATTTAACCACTAAGCTTAAAAATATTTCTTTGTCACCTTCCTCCTTTCCAACGATCTTTACTGTATTAATAATACTCATGTAATTGTCTCCTTTTCCTGTTCCTGGCTTCGCCTCATATTTATAGCAAGTTAAATTTTTCTTCGCTGCAACTTCCTCGATAACACCATCTAGTTCATACATTGTGCACATTACAAAATATAACTTTATTTTATGGTATCTCAAATAAAACTAAACCAGTAACTGAATACGTTTCGCGAATTGTCCTTGGCAGTATAACAACAGTAAGCGATTCTAAATGATGTGGTGCTGTGAAGCGGTACGACAAAGGGAAAAAAATTTGGAAAGCCACTGTATGTAGGTACAGAATGAACTTAGCTGCTTGGAAGTTAAAAATCTAAATGACGGAAGTGGACGAAGTTGTCAATTTAAGATACGTCGAAATCCGGAAAAGATATCTTTGAAGCCTTCAATCATAAAATTTGTCGTGGGAGGAATACGAACAAAGGATGACCAATTTGATAAAACATTTTGTCGACAATTGCATTTAGTCCTACTAAAAAATTGAATTGCATTATATCAATATATTTATTCAAAGCAGCAAAAATTGCGTACGTGTAATAAATAGTTATTTAATCAAGTATCTAAGTGTGATATAGCTTACATATTTGTAAATGTTTTGAACTTTGAAATGCATTAAATATTGAGTTACATGAATGTTAATCGTTTTATTAGTTTATTTTTCTTCCTTATGGATATTAAAAATATATGAAAAATATTTTTTACATTTTCTTTTTTCAAATTATAATTTAAAATATTATGTAGCACTAAATTTTAGAAACATTAAATATTAAATGCTCTATCCAGAGGAACATATTTTATTTCTTAGTACATAAAACTTATTGAGTTACAAATGACTTTAATAAATGATTAAAAAAATGTTTTAGTTACACTTATAAGTAATTAACGACTAAAGATTGTCCATGTAATTTTAAATTTCCTAAGAGAAAACAACCATTTTCACATTCCATAAGAAAAAATTTATCAGTCTACAAGGAATTCTAAAAAAACTATTTTGTTCTTATTTTTCTTATTTATATAATTTTACGCAATGTGACGCTCAATGGCTGTAAGTATGTAGGTGAAGGCATAAAATTGTAATTCAAAATGTAGAAAAAAATATACTTCAGTCCGTTAGAAATAATATAATAAAATAGATAATATAATAATTAATAATAAATATAAAATGGCTCTACAAAAATTTGCCCTCTTTCTCTTTTTTCTATCTTAAAATTGATTAGACCTAAACAACACAATTGAACTTACGAAGAAAACAGAACTAAACATGTAGGCAATAATAATTAATAAATTAAAAAATATACTTCAAATTATCATATTCTTCTTTTACAAAAAGTTATTATCAACGAAATATTTTATTAAACATTTCATACTCTCTTTATATTCCTTTTCACGGGCAAATTTGTAGAAGAACGCCTCAAAAATGTCTTTTCCAGACTCAGCAGCTTCCTCCAAGTTTACAGTCTCATCCACTTCCGTCATTTGGATCTTAAGCATCCATGGTGCTATCGTTAACCCGTACTTGCAGTACTTCTTCCAAAGACCCTTAAACCCATCAAAAGAAAATATTTTTTCTGGATCGCTTCCCAATTCTTTCATATGTTGCGTTAAACAATTGTAATAGACTTCTAAATAATGCTCATAATTGTCTAGCATAGACTTTTCTGCCGATATATGAAAGAAGTGCGATATGTCGAAGATTGGAGAACCAATTCTAATAACTTGGAAGTCTAAAATGCGCATACTTGTTGGTTTTGTGTGATCCTAAAACCAAAAACGTAAGTAATTAATACATACAAGAGCGTTTTATACCTCATCATATTTGAACATATAATTGTTGCACCAGCAATCCCCATGCAGAATAACGCCATCAGCTCCGCTATAGCCCCACGCTTCGGCGAAAAACTCTCTTGCATTATCTTTGAACGCCAATAAACGGTCCACAATATAGTTTTCTTGCGTTTTCCTAAATAACAGCACAAGATTGTCTATCATCCTGCTTAAACTTTCCAAACTTTTGTCACTCTTCGGTTCCGCAAGATCGGTTATACTAGCAGCTAGTGTTTTAAATGTATCTTCTTCTTGGTCTTTCAATGCGTAAGATAAAGCGTGAAATTTTGCGTAAGTTTGTAAAACCATAACTACATGTTCGTGGTTCATGGGCATTCTTCTATCCCACAATTCGAACCCTTTATCTTTTAAATTTTCTAAAACAATTACTTCGTTTGGTGCCTGTGACGAAGTAAAAAACAGCTCAGGTGCAAAAGAAAATTTTAGTTTTCGCTTCTCTAGAAGTTTTTCGAAAGTTAATTTAACTGATTCATAGAACAAAATTTCTCGTTCAAAACATTTCCTCACAGGGATTTCTTGGCGTAAAGCTTGATTTTTCAAAGACGATTTAACCATTAAGTTTAAAACTATTTCTTTGTCACCTTCCTGCTTTCCAACGATATTTACTGCATTAATAATACTCATGTAATTGTCTCCTTTTGCTGTCCCCGGCTTCGCTTCATATTTATAGCAAGTTAAATTTTTCTTCGATGCAACAACCTCGATAACACCATCAAGTTCAGATATTGTGCACATTATAAAATATAACTTTATTGTAGGGTTTCACAAATAAAACAGAACTAGTAAATGAATACGTTTCACGAATTGTCCTTGACAGTTTAACTACACTCTAAATGATGTGGTGCTGTAAAGCGGTACGGCGAGGGGAAAATGCAATTTCAATATTGTGCAATATTATGAATCACAACAGACTCTTAACGTACAGCAAAGTAATACGTTCATTGCATAACATTCGACTGTATTGCTGGTCAACTTCTTTTACGTAAATTCTAAAATTTTGGTTAACATTTCAAGTAAAAATAATTTCCATAAAATAGCTGTTTTGATAATCTAGCGCACGAGTTTCAGCAAATTAGGATGTATATATTGTAGTTGTTATGCTAAGCATCGCTGTTAGTTAATTCGTGACGAACCAAATATAATCTAGTAATTTAATATTAGACACGTGGTATTATTAGGCACGTGGTATAACAGAATGTTTGTTTCTTTATTGAATGTGCTCTAATATACGTGTGCATAAAGATATATAAACTGCTTGATGTTGACGTCGAATTAACTTATGAATTTTTTCTAAAAGGTTAAATAATACTCAAAAGATGTACAACTTATTATTATATATAAAGGTCTATTATGTGATATATTGTATTGGGGTTAAGCGAACATGCATAGTAAACAAATACATAACAAATTTTAAATTAAGAATATCGTAATTTTAAACTAACTATTAATATTTTATAGTTTTGGAAATATTCGCTTGTTAAATAAAATAGTAAAATATTGTTGAAGTATTTTTTTTTAATTTAACATGATATATTAATCAATTACCTATGAAGAAAATATAAGAGCGTGTCTATCTCCTTCAGACCCTCCGAAGGTCCTCTTTTTATGTTATTTCTTATTTTATTTCAATATAGAGATATCTACTGGTATTTGCAATAAAACAATTACCTTACTTATTTTATACCCAACCAATATAAGTTCGATTATTCGCCCTGTTCCTCATGGACCTAACTTGCCTATTCCTTCACCTCCAGATCCTCTGGACAATATTTTAGACGATTTAGACCAAATGTCACTTAGTAGCAGCGATAATGATGACAGCTATGATCCAGGTACCAATAGCCCTGAACTTTTCACTCAATCAGACTTGAACGATTTAGTACGAGAGCTGGGCCTACCAAAGGAATCAGCGGAAGTTTTAAGGTCTAGACTTAAAGAAAGATATATGCTAGCTTCCAGTGTTTCATTTTCATGGCACCGATTTAGAGAAAAGAAGTTTGTCCCTTTTTTATAAAAGAGGATGAACTAGTTTTCTGCAAAAATGTACCTGGAATCATGGAAATATTCAACATAATGTATAAAACAGAGGAATGTAGACTTTTCATCGATTCATCAAAAAGGAGTTTCAAAGCTCTACTTCTACACAATGGTAGCCAATATGTTTCTGTGCCTCTTGGACACTCAGTCCATTTGAAATAATACTACAAAAATCTTGAGTTTGTTCTTAATAAGCTCAGCTACTCTGACTATAAATGGACCATTTGTGGAGATTTGAAAGTTATTTCCATGTTACTAGGTCAACAAAGTGGTTACACAAAATTTCCATGTTTCTTCTGTGAATGGTATAGCCGTGACAGGAAACAATACTATGTCAAGCAGACGTGGTCAGTCAGAAATGCTCTTGTTCCTGAAGTTAAAAATGTTGAATTACAAAGGTTAGTAGATCCTAAAAAGATCTTACTTAAAAAAATGAAACAGGAGAGTGTTTCAAGTTCAAGTTTCCTGGTCTATCCGATTCTAAGCTGATAGAGGGAGTCTTTGTTGGGCCTGATATAAGAAAACGTTTAAAAGATTAAATCTTTGTCCCTAAAGTGGGAAGGGAAGAAAAATGCCTGGATTTCATTTAAACTTGTTTTAACAGGCTTTCTTGGAAACAAAAAAGACCCAAACTACAAAACTTTGGTTGCTGAATTATTACAAAACTAGAAAATGTTGGGTTGCAAAATGAGTGTCAAAATCAATTTCCTTCATTCACATCTGGACTACTTTCCAGAAAATCTTGGGGCTGTAAGTGGGGAACAAGGAGACCGTTTCCATCAAGATATAAAAGAAATGGAGCGCAGATACCAAAGTCGATGGAATGTCAACGTGGTGGCAGACTACTGTTGGATGTTAAAAAGAGAAAATTCACAAGAACACAGCCAAAAGAAGCTTTGATAGAAAAAGAAAACGTTTTTACAAAGACTTGTTTTTTTCTATTTTATATGTGCATAGCCAAACTTTAATTATATAATGGTACTTTGTTTAAAACTAAATTTCATTTGTAAAATAATTTTAGGGAATTCAGAGCACCAATTGTTTTTAACAAGACTTAATATTAATTTTGGAAATGCGTAATCCGGGCATAGAGGGGCGAGGCTGACATGAGGTTAGACACATACACAAAGGTAACAAAGTTATAATATATTTAAT
>JAUIMW010002936.1:0-10117 GCA_033557785.1 Enochrus cinctus | reverse complement strand
AACCACAACACTTGCAATCTCAGCCTCAAGAGCAACTCAATCAGCCGTTAAAACAAGTTACGATAGTTCAAGCTGTTTAGCCGCAGCCTCCCAGGCAAGTTATTAAACGCACCACTGGGATACAAGTACGGCCTCCCACGCCTTCTTCAGGAGATCCGGATGCTGTTGAACTGAAGCCGTTTCGCTGCACTGTTTGTGGGAAAAACTACAGGAAGAATGCTAATTTACGGATTCACATGCGAACACATACAGGTTTGACTTTTTTAACTCTCTCTCTCTTTATTTTCATACTTGTAAAAATGCTTTTAAATTTTTGTGTAAATAGCTTTAATGGTTTTAGAATTATGATCTGAATCTTCCTGCACCTGAAAATATATAACATAAAATGTTTTGAACATGAATTGTTCTTCTTGTTAAATTAAGTCCTTCCTTTCATGTTTTCTGGGGTCTTCCTCATTTTCTGCGGATTGTTGGTATCCATTCCATGACTATCTTGGGCAATCTGGTCTCACTCATTCGGTTAACATGGCCATACCATATAAGTTGTTTGTGTTTAACATCCTTCATTATTGTGTCTTCGATTCCCATTCTTAAACGAACTTCTTCATTTCAGATCCTTTCCATCCTAGATATTCCCAAAGTTCATCTAAACACATCCATCTCTGTGGCTTCAAGTTTTCTTCTGTTCTCCTCTGTTATTGTCCAGGTCTCCACACCATATAGTAAAGTTGATTTAATGATACTTTCGTATATATTGTGTTTTCGCCTTTTCCTGATATCATTACTCCACCATATTCCATTCAGACATCCTATCAATATCCTAGCATAAGTTATTCGTTTTTTAATTTCACTGTCATTCTTCCCTGTGGTATCGAATTCTACTCCTAAGTATGTGTATCTATCACATACTTCTATTTCGTCTGTGCTAATCTTGATATTATTAGTTTTCTTGCAGCTTTTTCGTCATATACTCTATATCAGTGTTTCCCAACTTTTTTCTCCTTGCAAATCCTAAGTAAAATCTGAAAGAATTTGGCGAACCCCCTGTGTAGCCATTAATGACAGGTAAAAAAAACCTTTCATAATAAAACTTAAGTACAAACATTAATAAGACTAGAATGATATCTATAGAAAATGAATAGAAAATAAATTTAACAAACCAACTGGTTCTTATTAAATGTAAACATACAGGGTGAGCCATATATAGCGCAGTAACATCACAATTTTTCGTGTGCCACTTTATAGAAATTTTTGCTACTAATGCAAAACAAAGACATAATTGGCTATTGAGTGGCTCATGGAGTTTTGCAATGGCGAAACCTACGCATGTGCCTTGACTGTAGTATGGTACTTAATCTTAACAAAGCGGCATTTTGCGAAAAATGGTCTGAAGTCACTGAACTATATATGCCTCACCCTGTATGTTACATTTGAAAAAACTCTTAATGGGATATTTGTGGCTGTTTGATGGAACAATTACTTTCAATGTCACTATTACAAGAAGCATCTGATCAGCAAACATTTCATTATAATTATCTTCGTCAAATTGACTCATTTTAACAAAGATAAATAAAAAGTTAATTTTAAAAATCTAAATGATTTTTTAAACACTAAAATGCAGATAAACCCTCTAGATATACATGTTCGAATGATAGCAGAACTCAAATTTAAAAAGTCATTTTTTTTTCACAAAGATACAAAATGTGTTTACCCACCTACTACTTTTTTCTCTTAAAGTGATACAAAGAAACCATGCCGTTACAGTATCCTGTACTGGTACGTATTCCGCACTAAAATATCAATCTTTAGAAAACGTACTAGTACATGTCTCAAGTATCAATCATCAGAAAACGTACTAGTATGTCTCCCGCACACAATGTGTTAACAACACAACTACAAAAAATATTCTCATACAGGACATTTTGAAGAAATGGAATAATCTAAGACAATAAAATTCACACACTATATAAAAGGTTTAAAAGTTACATTGACAATGAACTAAATGAATTGGTGGACCAATTGGTAAAGTCTACTACAAGCATAGACAGTGTTTTAATGGATTAATACTGGAAGACACTGTTAAAGCAATTAAGTGCACACAACATTATATTGCAAAGGAATTTCCACCAATTGTTGGCTTAGAAATAGCCCTTAAAGTACTGACTTAGTAAATCTATCCTTAAGCTCTTCCCAAAGAAATATTGCCCTTATGGCCAATCTTGAAATATTAATTTCTAGCATTTCAAATCGGTAAATTACAGTTGAGCCTCAATAAAATACAAAATGAATTAACAGATTTTACTGCAGAAATACTTTTCAATAAAGAAATAAAACACTGTTCAGACAATAGTTTGAAGAGAACTACTGTTTTGTACCAAAGTGTTGACCACAAACATTATAGCCTTCCCACACCATAACAAAAAAGTTTTCTTTGTTACAGTCTGGACTCATTGATTAGACATCACTACCGATCAATTTTTACCCACAACTTGAACTTTATATACCAAAGAAACTGATACTTAGAAACAACCACCACAGTACTGACTTACTAGTACTATATTCCAATTCTAGATGATCAGTGACATTAACTGTCTTAATTCAGTTTTCCTGTCTCCTGCTACAAACAATCCATGTTTACCATTGCAAAATCCCAATAAAATAGGTAAAAACCTTAAAATAAATTTAACCTACAAGACATCCTTGTAACATTATACAAATTAGCTTACCTAATTTCATATCAATTTTTCTTCTATAAGAAATATTGATAAATTAAATGTAACAATTATAGTACTAAATCCATCCTTTGGAATTCTAATATAATATTAAATATTTCAGAGCAATCATAAACAACATCTCTGTTTCACTAGTAACATCCAACATCGGCCATTCAAAATATTCTTTCAACTTTGCCATTCTCACCAAGTTTCACGTTAAATATTTTAAACTCTTACCCTTACATTTTTAATAAATTTTAGTAAAATGTCTAAAATACATTGTTTAATTTTTTTACTTGGATCTTGAATGCTTAATTTCTCAATTATTAGATTGAATAAAAAGTAATTTCATATTTTTTAGTAAAATCAAAGGCCAAATTACTATAATAATAATTTTTATTTCTAAATAATATACACACCATTTTGCTATCTCTCAAGTAATTCCAAAATGCTGTTTTCTAAAATTTCCCAGACACCCAAAGAAATCTCTATCTGCAATTTCTTGCTAAAAAATTTATGATAACATGAAAAATGAATGATTTATGATAATATAATGCACAAAAAAACCTATGTAAAACAAGACAAACCCCTACAAACCACACCAAATCAGAATATTATTCATACCCAAATAATTATGCTTTGCATATGGAGGGATTTTAAAGGTGTTGTCTATTATGAGCTTCTTTCAGAAAAACAAACAATTAATTCAGAAAAATACTGTGCTCAGCTAGATTGCTTAATAGCAGTAATTGATGAAAAAATTGTTAGAATTTGGATGGTATTTTCACAATAATTATAAAGATTTTGAAATTATGGCCTAAGTCTTTCTGTTCCTTAAAATGACATGATGGTCTTCTTTGTTTCTATAGAAAAGATTAATTTATTTTCAAATTGAATCGTATAATGAATTTAAATAAAAAATGGCAATTGTAGAAATCGTTTTCTCTAAAAGCACAGTCTTTTCAACTGCATTAGCATGCAACAAAGAATTAACAAGTTTTAACGTCTTTAGTTATCAATTTTTGATATGCCACGTAAAAGTGCCTCAAAAACCACAGAGGATAATATAATGAAAATCCACTTTGAACAATAAATGAAACGATATAACCATTTCAGAACAGTATTTGACACTAGTTAAGTGCAATCTGAAGAAATGTCTACATCGTTTTGTCACTGTTATATGTATAATATCCTAAAATGTCTATAATGCACAATAAAATTCACAACACCAAATATATACATATGCAAATGTAAACAAAATATAAGTTAAAATAAAAAAGCAGCATACTCTATAAGAGAAAAATGCTACATGGCTGAAGTCATGTGATAAGTACTTGTTAAAACTATAAAATGCTCTTTCCAAAAGAAATGACCACTTAAATCTCTTGAATTGAAGACAAGGCAAGTTGCACTGGATATATGGCAAGATATTAAAAATTTTATGAAGTAATAGTTTTTGGTATTGCGAGATCTCTTCAACTAAAGATAAAAAATAGTGTACCCCTTCATGAATAATAACTAAATTTCAATTTGTTTTGATGTACTGCAAGCAATGATAAATAAAAATGCAAGATAATGCCATGATGATGAGTTCCGTGAAGAGTAACTTTCAATCAACCCTGTAATCGATACCAGCTAACACTCTCACTTTTTGTTGTTAAAGAGAAATTATACCACATTCAAAGATGTCATTTATGTATATTATGTACAACAGTGCTGTTAATATTGTTCCCTGCAGTATTCTATTTTTTATGTGTTTTCTGTACTTAATAAAGTTGAAATTTTGGTTTTTTGTGTTCTGTCTATGATGTAGGTTTCAAATAATTTATTTTGGGTGGATCTTATACCAATACTTTCTAGCTTTTCCATTAGTATTTCTTGTTAGATTATGTCGAAAACTTTTCATAAGTTAATAAACACCATTATTTTTCCTATAGTTAGTCTTATTGGTCTTAAATTATTTTCACACATACTTCCACCTTTGCGAATTGGTCATATTATTTCAGATTTTAGTATTCCTTCTTTATATAATGCCGAATTTCTTCCAAATAACATGATTGCAAAAAAAAAGACTCCTGATTATTCTTTCTTAAGGTGCACTTTGGGTTATTATCCAATTTATTCAATGCTTCTTCTGCCAGTTTTATTTCAACTTCACCAAAGTGTATGTTCATTTTCTCCGTCATTTCATCCTTTTATGTTTATATATATTTTCATTATTTCTTTTTGTTTTATTGGTTTCTTATACATGATTTGGTTTATTATGCTTTATGTTTTCCTTATGTTACCTAATGGCTCTTCAAATTTTTTGTATTTCCTGTATTTCAATCATTTTTGTTGGAAATTTTCTTTGTTTCTTCAATAATCTATTTTTCTTGTCTATCTTGTATTATTTCTTCTGTTATTCAATCATTTCCCTCTTTTAACTTAATTACCCTGCTTGTTTTATTTAGGTTTGCTTTTAATTGTTCTTTTATACATCTCTAGTTTATTTTCCATGTTTTCTTGATAACATATTTTTCACTTCTTTTTTCATTAGTAAATTTCAAACTCGGGATTTTATGGTCCAATAATCCATTTTCGTTAATTTCAATCATTAGTCTTCCAATTGATTTTATTATAATATGCTCTATAATTGTGTCTTTTTCTGTTTTTAAATTGAATGCTTTTGTTACACCATTTCGATTGGCTTCATTTTCAATTCAAATTAAATAAAGATGTAGGATTAATTATTGATAACAAACTTAAATGGATTTTTCATGTTTCGGATTTGGTGGGCAGGTGTGAAAAGTTACTAAATCTGCTAAGAATGCTAACTCATGTACAGTAGGAGATAGATTATGCTACTGCATTGAAAATCTACAGAATGTTGACAAGATTTCTTGGACTAAGGCTCTGCTCGATGAGACAGAGAAAGCAAAGGGAGAGATATACATCATGGGAGGTTTCAACAAAAGGGTAGGGAAGAAGAATGAAATATACGGAGAAGTGTTGGGAAGATTTGAAGAGGACCGCATTAATGCTAATGAAAAAAGGATGATAGAATACTACATGGATCAAAACCTAATAATAGCTTATACATTTTATGAGTATAAAGAAATTACAAGAGAGGAACTAAATAAGACAGAAGTCAAAACAAATCTAGACAAATCTGAAAGTTCAATACTTGGTAGGGTGTACACCCTGATATACTCATCTTCATATAC
Source organism: Enochrus cinctus (assembly GCA_033557785.1). Taxonomy (NCBI): domain Eukaryota; kingdom Metazoa; phylum Arthropoda; class Insecta; order Coleoptera; family Hydrophilidae; genus Enochrus; species Enochrus cinctus. The sequence continues at coordinate 4,197 of JAUIMW010002936.1, read as the reverse complement.
AAAACTACTATTCTATCAATCTTGGATTATGGATGCTTTCTGTATGTTAATGTCTGCTATTCTTTACTGGAAAAAATTGACAATAAATTTTTAGCATCCAAGATTATTACCTCCACTACTTGACAGAACACACTGTCTCTTTCTACATGACCTTTTGGACCCTTATTGGAATAAAAAAAAATGTGGGTGCTGCAGTATACTGGCCAAAGTTTGAACAAAAACTACAATTTTATACTAGCAGACATTTGCTCAGTGGCAGAAATATTTGGTATAAAGGAGACTATCAAATTGTGTAGAGAATTGCCTGACTCCAAAAAAGAAGATTTTACTGTCCACATGTTCAGATAGAACAATAAAACAGCATTTTAAATATGATAAATAAATCAAAATAAATGGTCACAGCAAACTCAAAGAATGTATGGATGCTGCGTGTGGTGATTCTTCTCCTTCAATAGCAACCATTAAAAATTGGTTCGACTCTTCATTATATACGTTATAATACATATTTACGATATTTTTCAACTTTAAAACACTTAACAATAAATACACATTTATTTTTAATAATATTTGTTAACCCCTTGGGTACATTTAACATCTGAGACACGTCATTCACTTTTTTCCCCTAAGAGCGGATGACGTGTCTAAGACGTGAATATTTTTGGGACACATTAGTAGAAGAGACAAATAGATATGTCAGACAAGTGATAGAAAAAGAAGGTTGTGTAACAATAAAAAACCAAAGGCAGTTTCCTGTAAGTTCTGATGAAACGAAAGCTTATAATGCAATATGCATCTTGATGTCGCAAATGAAGAAGCCAAAAATCCATAGGATTACCTAAATAATAAATTTTGTTACCTTTATACTCCTGATAGTGAAGTAGCTATTGATGAATTGTTAATGAAATTCAAAGGTCAATTGAGTTGAACACCACTCCAATACCATTATAGTCAGATAAAGCAGTCACCAACACTAAATTAGTGTCTAAATTATAATTAATAAAAACATTGTCAATTCTATTATTTCCCTAACTGTTAAAACCTATTCTTGAAACTATATTAAAAGACCTCATGAAATCCAAAAGAACAATAGACCACCTACCATTTAAGTTAAATTTAATATTGAAATCACTGCATATAACAATGATAGAAGGATGTCTGATACTGTTTACCTCGGAAGACAGTCAGCTTGCCAAAATAGTGCACCAGCGTCTTGTGATTAGATATAGATTGCTTGGTGAAAATTCTCTGCCATGCTATAAATATGAACCATAACTGTTGTTGGAGTTGGAAGGGTATGTTTTGTACCCTAAAAATAACTACCACAGAAGATAACATAACAAAAATCTACAGATAACAAATAAAATAGTAAGAACACTTCAGAGCAGTGTTTGATGTTAAGTACAATCTAAAAGAGGTGAATTAGTGGACTAATTTAACATGCTAAGACACTTATAGCAAAGCTTACAATAACATCACATCTTATCAATTTAGTTTTATTTTACAAATTATTCTTGGTTTTAGAAGATATTGTACAAACAATAGTAGTAAATAACAGCAAAAACCACGAAAGCCATTTATTATATAATTTGTGATAAGAAAATTTATGCAATGAAAAAATAAAAACAACAAAAAGCAATAAGCTATAAACCAGAACTATCCAAGAGCAAGCAAATAACTCAAGTGATGTTGAATCGGAATTAATTAAAAAAATATATATAGGTGACTAAAATGACATGTACGCATGTGACCTACATTACATATTACTTCAAGACACAATGATTGTTCAATATGCTGATGATATCTGTGTTTATAGCTTGCTTAGACTTAGGCTACCATTGTTGTTAAAAGACCTAAATACAATAGTGAAATATGTCTGTAGTTATTATTGATCTGGACACCATCACATTTGAAACCAAGGATTTAATTAAACATCTAGGATTAATTAGAGACAACAAACTTAAATGAATTCTCCATGTTTCGGATTTGGTGGACAGCTGTGAAAACTCACTAAATCTGCTAAGAATATTAACTCATGTATGGTGGAGGATGGATTATGCTACTGTGTTGAAAATCTACAAAAGATTGACAAGATCTCTCTTAAACTATGGATGTATGTTGTACTCTAATACATTCAGGACAAACCTGAAAAGACTAGATGTTATTCAGCATAAAGCATTTTACTTGCTTTGGAGCTATGAGATCCATCCCTGTTGATGTCTTGCATGTGGAAGCGGTTGAGCTACATCTGGTTTTGCATAGGGAGTATCTAGCAACAAAGCTATTCTTTAAATATAAAGCTTTGAAATGTGACTCTATACTCAATAGGATACGTCACATTAATAATCTAGCAAAAAACACTGTAAAAAACGAAATGCAATAAATCAGTGGAGTTGTGTGAGAGGATATTCTTCAACTTCACAAGCAACATATTCTCAAAGATAAATGGCAGGAATACTAGACAAGTTCTTATAGTGAAGATGTGACACAGTATGCATTGATACATCTCCACATATTCAAAACATACTGTTCAACAGATATTAACACCAACAGATTTCTTCTCTCAACAATATCTAAGCTCAAGTTCAAACATGGACAATTCCCTACACATCTCGGTCTTTGTTTGTCTCATGTAAGTTTCCAAGATGAATCCCTTGGAGTGAAGAATTCCTGTTTTTCCTCTATATAGTTTGAAAAAAAAAATAGACCAAGATTCCGAAAGGTCCCATTTAAAAAAAAATATCAAAAGATTTTTTTTTCACATCTACTTGTTGCACACTCTCTTCCAAGATAATTTTAAACAAATTTAAATCTTCAAATAAACTATTAATTACTTATAATAATAAGATTCAATAAGAAATAACAACCTTCCAAAACCATAATAAAAAACTTTTTAGTGAAATATGCTTATTACCTTTTCAAACAGTATACACTTTGGCTAAAGCAGATCAAATTCTTACTAAAAACATATTAAGATGGAATTCAGCCAACCTGCGAAATATGTTAACACCTGAAGATGTAATTTGCCATAATATAAGGAATAATTGAGTTAATCTTTGCATTTAAAGTAGCTGCTCATTTAATTAAGCTATTATTTTGTTAAAAATTGCTATCATTGGATCTGGTTACTGAATTCAGTATATTACTACCAGATTTAGTAGACATTTCAGTTTCTTTAAAAAATGTTTGTACATCTGTTGACTGCATACTTTCTTTCACAATAAAGAGTGATTTTAAATGAATTTTAATGTTTAAATAAAGGGACAGCATGTTTTTTGTTCACTAAAGCAGTGAGTAGATTTCAGCAGTACTTGACTAGGCTTCCGAAATGAATAATATTAGATGTACAGTGGATGTTGAGGAATGCTTGGTATAATAGTCAATAACAACAGATCATTACTGAATAACCAATGATATGAACTAGTAAGATAGTGTTACAATACATTCAATCCATTTTTCATCACACATCACCATCTGATCAAAGAATGGCACTAAGTTGTGGCAAGAAAGCAATGGTGAGCAGATTGTATCTCAACAAGAATCACAAGTATGTTTTACCCAAAAAAATCAACATAAAGCAACTGGAACAATTAACAGTAGAGTTAGATGACATCATAAAACAGTGGTGAATGTGTTCTAAAGAAAGCAAAGACTATCCATTATTTTCTGGGATTCACAAGGTGTAATCTACATTGATTACCTAGAGCAGTGGTTTCCAAACGGTTGTTGCACCTCCCTTCATTTCTAATAGCTTAATTTCAAAAATCGTAAATAATTTATTTAATAGAATACAAAAATAAGTACTACAAACAAATATTTTTATTATACTAGTTATTTATTAGAAGAAATCTTTTTCTTAACTTAAAATTATGTATATTGTGGCATAATAATAGAACAAAATAATGTAATAATATAAAAAATAAATATAAAATTGTAATAAGACCAGAAATAATATTTAATTTAAATTTTTCCAAGAAATATATTACTTTCTTTTAAAAATTTGTTGATTATATAAAAAATGTCTTTTGATATAATATTTTACATTTTAGTACTTTACAGAATAGTAAGTCTTCCCTCACACTAGTTTCATCAATGTATCTGATGTATGCAATCAAATGCACATCTTTAATTACATCTGTTGCTTCATCCACTTGCAAAGCAAAACAAGAAGATCGTAGTTTCTCTATTAATTGTTGGCAA
>JAUIMW010002935.1:0-10117 GCA_033557785.1 Enochrus cinctus | reverse complement strand
TATATATATATATATATATATATATATATATATATATATATATATATATATATATATATATATGCCATAGCAATTAGCGAAACTTGGCTATCTTCTGAAAAGGATTTCTTTATCAAAGGCTTTCATGTGCACCGTGTAGATAGGCCAGGAAGTTCCCATGGCGGAGTTGCCGCCAAATGTTAGGGTAACGGAAGAAGATTGGGTAAATATATTGGGCCAGTTCAAAGAAACATCAATTGTAACAGGTGACTTTAATGCGCAATATTCCCTGGGGATCTGATTATGAAAATCCCTCTGGGAAGGCTCTGGTTGATGCTTTGGATTTTACAACGATGATTGTGGTGAACATCGGTACTGCTACTATTCTTTCAGACCCCTTGTCACTTAAGTCAGTCCCAGACGTCACTATTTGCATTGATATCGTTAAAGAAGTGATTATCGATTGCCCAGAATATAAATTAAAAATCAATAGGGCTGGTTGGATACTATACAACTCTATTCATAATGAACAAGCCATAAATTTTACCCCTTCCAATAATATCAACGAAGAATACTGCAAACTGAAAAAGTATATTGAAATAGCAGCTTACAGAGCCATTCCAAAAAATTCTAAAAAATGTTATAAACATAAATTATCATCAGACTGGTGGAATGAAAGATGGTTGCTAATAGAAAGGAATTATGCCGGATATACAAAGAAAACCCGTCATTTGAAAATTACATTAACTGTAAACGTGACATTGCAGAATGTAAACTCTATTTTAAACGAATGGCCAGAAATCATGGGAAAACTAATGCAATGGACTTAACCGCTCAGTGATTATTCAAATAAGCAATACTAACAATAATAATTTTGCATGCTTCATCGTCCACATAACTATTTTAAAGGAAAAAATTATTCAACTGGGGGTTACTAAAAAAAGGTGTGTATTATCGCAAAAATGTTCTCCAATAAAAAAATTATGATAAGACAAAGTGACAAAACATCAGAATTCAGAATTGTAATCGAAGGGTTCCCACAGGGAGCAGTTTTAAGTCCCTTACTCTTTAAAATCTATACTAAAAACATACACTCCTACATGGATCCATCTACATATGTAATTCAATAAGCCGATATTTGCTTTGGCACAATACAAACATAATGGAAAGATGTTAAAAGCCGATTTAATCATTTGCGATACTTCCTGCGAATATGGTTACAGGAGCAAGGGTTGGAGTTATGCGAGAGAAAATATGGTTTTGTTGTTTTAACTCGACATCGTATGAAGGAGGCAAGGACTATACGAATGCATATTTTTAATGTTCCGATAATTAAAAATTACAAATACTTGGGGATGTTTTTGGACGAGAAACTGAATTGGAACACATATAATACATAAGAGGAAAAAGTGAAAAAGGACTAAATATACTGAAGGCTTTCAACGGTTTAAAGTGGGTTGGTGATGTGAAAATATCCCTAATGTTTTATAAAGCATATATACGGTATTTGCTTGACTATTGAAGTTGGCTCTATCATTCCGAGAGTAAGTCCAATCTAATCAATATTGATCGAATCCTATACAGAGCTTTGAGATCGTCTCTCGGGGTGATGAAATCGACGTCGGTTATGTGTCTTCTCGGGGAAGTCGAAGAGATCCCCTTGCATTTCAGAAGATCAATCCTAGCCACTAGATTCACATCGAAGGCATTATTTTCTGAATGCACAAGTATTTTGCGTGTAATTTAACTATGTACAACTTAACGCATAAGTACTAGGACAACAAGACAACGTCAATGTTGTGTAATGGATTTACTAAATGCGAAATATCAATTTATACTGCACAAAGTTTAACTATCGTGGAAGCAATAAATTACCAACTTGTCCTATGATTGACAATTCTAGGCGTTGTCAAAAGACGATTTTAAGATTAAAGTTTGGACGCGGGTGTTATCCGGGACACCTATTTAGAATGCAAGTTTTTCCAGACCCATATCGTGAATGTGATCGTGTATCAGTCGCTGATCATGATGATATATTTTTTAATTGTGCAAGATATATACGAGACTGAGATGGTTTGGTGGCGGATTTCGTCCAAATGGGAGTGTGTCTGCCTATTAAGACAACACACTTGCTATCTTTAAATAGAATTGACATTTATCTAAAAATGTACAGCTTCCCGATAAATCACGGTGTGGAAATTTAAAATATTCTTTGTATTATTTTCTTTGTCAGTCCTCCTGATATTTCCAGGTCTCTTTGAGTATGTCTGTAAAGTCCTCAAGATGGACCCTTTGAGGTGAAGAGAATGATATCCTTTTGTTTTTTTTTCTTAAAATAATATGAGCTAGCTAATGGTAATACCAAAGCAAAAAAATCGCAGAGAACTTGCAGTACGCAGAACTATCAAATAACAATAAAACCTTATCTGAAAATAGGTCTTAAAATGGTTAACGCAATCATAATTATTTCTCTTGTATTATGACTCTTGTTCTCGCATTAACGTGACGAGATACCTGAAATTCTATCTTTGTAAGTAGAACATACATTTGACTCAATAAAATCCCCTACCGATCCTAAAAACACAGTTAATCGCCGAAAGCGTGGATTTCATAAAACTGTATAACCTTGCAGACAGATCAGCGTTGATTGATACCATATTATATTGATAAAAAATTAAGAGATGTAAAGAATAATTGAAAATTGTTTCGTCTTACTTTTATATAGGTTATAAATGGTTATAAAAGTGAAACTAGCATAATTCCAGATTGCCACTATGTTTCACCAAATTATTTTACCTATGATTCTGAAACATGGACCATTAGTCTAAAAACATTTAGAAGCTTTATTCACACAGAGAAGTATTTGATGAGGTAACATTACAACATAGAAATTATACAGGTTATTGCCCATTGGTGCAGAAATGCAACATATACACACGTTTTTTATAATGAATACGCAACACGCATCGTATTATTGTGGAAGATCTTTATAGCGGTTACAGATTGGGACGGAGCGGTCACAATATTTTTTAATTGAGATAGTTAAACTACATTGCCAAAAAATAAAAGACCAAACATGATTCAAGATGGGTGGATTCAAAATTACCAGACATATAATTCATATAATATGAGTGCGCTATATTTGCATTATATCTATATATCACGAATTCATTTTATTGAAGAGAACATAAATACAGGAGGATATTTGAACAAATAAAAATGGAAACAATGGGATTTAAAAAGTAAAAAATATTATCAGCAAAAAGTGTAAATATGTGTTGGATGTCAGCCATGTATCAGTCTGCCTGAGGCGTTTGGGGGCAAATTGCATTGGTCGCAGGGCCTTAGGGATAGTCGGACCGTCACTGACAGTATTTTATATACCGTAACAGAACGATAGTTTACGGAAAATTTATATATCTATTTCGATGATCTATTATTCCACCACCGAGAATTATCTTTATTGCATTTTCGTTCAAATTCAACTATAAAAAACCAATTCGTGCTACAATTTACTATTCAGTACAATATATGTTTAAATCTAATTCGACCCTCTAAATTTTCATTCAGGGCATTTGATTTACGGTAGTCGAAAGTCAATTATCGAGGGATATCGAAAAAGAAGACCGGAAAATCTCCGGCAAGCCTCAAATCAAAGCAGAAATCTCGATGAGTTGTGTCACTGAGACCAATAACAAGATTCTCATTAATTTTCGGCAGGCTCCCTCCATCTCCTGGGGATAGCATCTGCCCCTTAACCATTGAATACACCTCATATGTGATGATTTTAAATAACATCGACCACAGTACTATGCGACATATTGCACGTGATAAATCCATTCTTAGGTTCTCCATCAAAAGTGAATCATTAACTCTATAATTATTAAAGCAAATAGGAGAGATACACAATAATATAATTTAAACACTCGAGTGTTATCAATGGTGAGTGCTTTAACAGAGTATTTTTCAAATAAAAAATCTCCCGTGCAAACATTAGAGAACACTAATGAGAAACCGTACTGTGGGCAGATGAACGTTTGAACAGGTTTAAACCGAAAACAATTGACACAATTAATATCAATTAGAGTACATGGTTTGGTGCCATAAGGTCGAGTTAAAATAAACTCTCCATAATCATAACATTCGCTTAGCGGGCACTTTGTCGGCAACCCACAACACATTTCTCTGACAACGATTATCCATTACCTGAGATTATTCTGCAGGACCGGACTTGCGTTCCTTACCTATTTAATGTACTACCTTTGTGGTTTAATTTAATTCTTGTTATGAACGTTATTACACAATTTTTAGTAATTTTAGTAATAGTAGTCAGTGTGGTAATTTTTGATTTCATAAATGATTATTAACAATATAATGGCAAATACGTTTTTTATATTCTGAAAAGATTTTGCGATCAGATGGAAATTTTAATAAATAAAAATGTACTTGGTTTTAAATGTAATATGAAATAATATGTACCAAATTATTATTAGTCTGGTGCATACTTACTATTAGATTATATATTCTTCCTATATGGACGTAATTTTTCTTTATTTTAGATTTTCAGCTATGTATTTTCAAATGGTACTATAATATCTGTAAAAATCGCATAAAAAAGCAATGTCAAAAACAGAGAGTTTTTTTGTTGGATAATATGGCAATTATTTCAACAACTTTTAAAATCCGCTTCTCGAATCCAATGTAAATTATATGGTAAAAATAGCAATGTGTTGGTTTTTCTATTAAAATAATGTATTGTTTTAGTTATATATTTATAGAGTATATACTTACGAGATTAAGACAAATAAATATTAAATCGGTGTCACTAACTTGATAAGTAATAGTATATTGTACAATGAGAATGAATGTAAAAGTAAAAGAGTAATGGACATATAATTTTATATCTAATATTTAAATTTTTAAAGGTCACCTAAATACCCCAGGATCGCCAGTCGAAAATGACTTTATTTATTATTATATTCAGTATTATAATTTTATTATAATAGAGTGATATTTGCAGTTTTCAGAATATTGGTAGGTATTAATTTATATTCACTTTCATATTCTTATTCTATTCTATTTTAACCTTACAGCATGGAACAAATAATTTGACGTTTAATGCGCAATGTTTCAAGACGTCACTGCAAAATTGAATTAACGTGCGTCAATTATATAATGGACCATCTTTCCTAATCACGATTTGATACATAACATATATTTTTCATAGTCATAGAAACAAATATTGTGTACACCTTGGCAGCGTAATTCCTTAAAGTCCTAGAGATTGTATTTGTGTTTTTATAAATTTACAAAAACATAAAAGACATTATTTAATTTTATTTTCATTATCTCCCTAGAGATTGTCGAGTCGAGGCAGAGGAGCATAATGATAGATTTTGTAGTCTTGTTATAAAAAAAATTATTCAGTCTGTCAGGACTACAGCCGATACGTTTTAAAATACGAAAAATAAAAAAAAATGATTAAGTTGACCAATCATGAAGTCTGCATCTGGGTTATCCACAATTAATTCCAAATATTTGAAGAATACAATTACATTGAATTTTGTTTCTCCCAAAAAAATCCAAGGATTGTTACAAAATGTTGAGAACTTTAATATGATTAAAACAACTCACATTTATCCTACGATTCTTTGGTATTCGAAAGCTGGTAATAGTCCTGCATGTGTAGTATTTTTGAAGATCTTAGAATGAACAGCAATAATTAAAAGAGCTAGTATTTGCGATAAAATGCTTATATAACCATATATCTGACAAATTAAAGATCTATAAATAGTGTTTATTGAAACAATTATTTGTCATAATATTATTCATATAGTTGTATAAGTAACAAACTATATTCTAATATGTATATATTTGGTCATGTAAGAATAAAGAATGTATTAACAGACGTAGTTGTTTGTGGGGCATATCTAAAACCCCATTAACAATGGTAGTTATATGTAATAAATGTGATAATTCCCATGCCGAACACAACTCACAGATTTATATTGAGAAAGGGACCCTCCGCTCATATGTCAACTTGACTTCACTGTGATCACCATCCGTCCCCTAATCCACTTATTCGACTCTTTAACAATTCCTATAAAAATAAATGTACGTTTGTAAGTCAATTCAGTTGTGATTGATACAATTAAGGTACAATTAATTTGATTCAAATCTGTAATATTTATTAATTAATAGAATAACACAAAAAATATTTTATAATAAAATATGAAATATTGGTAACATATTTGCGGCAAATAGTTAATCACAGAGCTTGATGCGACGAAAAAGTGCATTAACAGATGTTTTAATATGAACAAATAGTATACACGGAACTCATTTTTAGCAAAAGTGCATCAGAAAATGGTTTTAATGCGTTCACACGCAAACTAATATAAAATATGGTCGGCCATAAACAAAAATGAATTGCGAGTTTGGTAGACTTTTTGAAAAGGTAATAATTCACAACTCCATTCCCGACCCCGTTAAGAATGACCATATTAATTTGTTGTCCAAAAATGCAACAACACTCCAACACAACTATCATAAATTTTATTAATTCGAATGCGAACAAATGGTGACAACCCGTCCGAATAAATATCCCTACACTAAAAGCTTTTTTGTGATCGGGCATTAAAAAATAACCATAGATCTCTTTTATATATGCAACAGTTCTTTTTCTTATTTTTATTAAGAGTTAATCGAGTAGATGTCATCGCGCTCGATGAAACAATATTAAAGATTCAATTGTTTTGAAACGTGATATCGTTCTTCTGCAACATGTAATCGTTCCGATCTCAGACTGATGCAATAAAACGATTACAAAGCACTATTCATACGAATTAATCTTCACTTCTTTTGATGTGAAAACACTTGAACATTTTTGCATTGTAACAACAAAAGGCTGCCAGAGTTAATTAAAGAATACTTCAGTTTCCCCCGACAACTAGATCCTAATTATATTTCCCAAACTAGACGTGAATAATCCCGAAAACATCATTAATTCTATAAGGGAGGACCGACTAAGTACAGTTTAAAAGATCCCCTTCCACCTACAAAAAGTATAAATAAAGTAAAGAGCTCAATTTCCATAATAAACAGTTTCCATTGGTAGCGAGTCGGTTTTTCGCCGAAAGAAGCATTAAAACAGCGTTCAAATCCCTCTAGATCCCCAACATATTGAACACAGTAACAATTCTAATGTTACCGCGACCCCCGAAACTAATTTAAATTAAATCCTAGTGAATTACCACGGTAAACGAACTCTCATTCATATAGTGCGGCTCGATTTAAGTGAATACGAGTAGTTATTTTGTGGCAGTGCTGCAAATTTCCGCTACTTTCAAATAGGGGTGAAGTTATGTGACAATTTAAATGAAATCCTCGTGAATTGCTATGGAAACCGCTTGCTGTAAGCGCACCATCGTGGTCTAACGGTCTGGTTGAGAGAGCGAAACGAGTTATGAAATTTTCTCGAAAGATGATACGTCCTACATCTAAAACATCCACATTTTCATTTCGATTTTATACCACATATTTTAAAAAATCTTTTATATATGTAAATAATATAACTTTATTAAAAAATATACATTTTTTTATATTAATGTAACTAAAATGTTTAAGCAAAAAAACAATACAATTTTAGTGATCATTCCGATTAGGTAATGATGTCAGCGGTTATGTAAACTATGGAGTGGAAAAATTAGAAAATATACCTACAAGTGCTATTTTAAAACATTTAGCCTTTGTAGAAAATGCAAAAAGACGAAAGTCACCGATATCCTTAAACGATCAGTATTACTAGTTCTTTAAGATAAGTAGTCTCTATGTGAGCGAACGGCCGTGATATATTTTCGAAAATCAGATGGACATCCTGGAATAATGGAATCTTTCCCAAGGAGACTTTGCTAATAGTCGCCAATAGACGTTAATTTAGAAAATACTTATTTTCGAGACTGCCTTAAATACCTTCGCGGCTGTCCGGCTATAAAGCATTAAATAAAGCTATTACTTGAATTATTTTATGTTACTTAGTAACAATGTGTACATGCTCAGTGTTTTTTTTTTTTTGTTAGACATACGCATTACCAAGATAATACTAAACACTCACAAAATTATTTTTATCATAATCTAAATTATAGGTAGATATTTTTTCAAAAAAATAGAAGCAAGTTTGACCCTAAATTGAAGTTAATTCAAAATTCGAGCAATATAAAACCACGCACAAGACCTTCTGGTCTAATGTGTGTCTGCTATCTTCATGAAGGAGATGTATTGTATATTAGCAATAAACAAACTATATTCAGGGCCAACTTAAAATGTAACTGTGTACACAGTACAATTAACTATGTCAAAATTTATAAGTGTGCCTTTCGGTATTTGACCTTGGTACTACAAAATATAAGCATACGTGACACATAATAGACCTATATATGAGTTAGCTGAAATCAGGAGCGAGCAGATTCTATGAACTTCTTGTCAATGTGTGTGTAAAAATTATTCATATTTTAAAGTGTCTAGGAAAAAAATCTACTTCCATTCCTCATATCGGATTGATAAATGTTGTTTTGCAAATTTGTGACATATCATTTTTATTTGTGACTTAGGTTATGTTTTAAGATTACCTAAAAATTACATAAAAATATTATTTTATAAAGATGCTCCTAAACACAAAACGATATCAATTTATGAATACATTTTTAGTGATCTAACTCTTACAGCATATAATAATATAACTTACAATTATTTAAATTATTGTTTATTTACTAAGTTCCAAACTTAATACAGTTTTCACTTGTGTTTTATTGTAAATATTGCAAAATATATGGTTAATATCATATTTCTTACTTCACATTTTATTATTATTTGAGAGAGCCTTGGCTCCCTAAGTTTCTTACTCGCCCCCCAGCCCTACGTTAGGAAGGCCAGTACCTTGGTTATATGAGCGGCATTAACATCTTCTAGTGTCAGTTTTCCTGCCCCTAGTACCTTTGTTGGATATAGGCATCGCAGTGCTGTACTATTTGAAGCGGAGTCTCTTCCTTTTCCCCACTTTCCCTTCCGTATGGTACAGTAGCCAGTAATTAGTCTTGCTAATTCTCTGATGTCTTTCCTTCCCAACGCCAGGATGGTCTCGGCTCTTTTACTAGAGATATGTTCCAGAAACGCTGTATTGTGTCTCTGGCCCACCAACCTTTTCCAGTATAGGCGGTGTTCTCTTTCCAATTGATTGTGCAGCTCGTATTTGGCTATCTGTAACGACATCTTGCAGGCAGGCTCGGGCCCTATATTTGATTGCTTTGCTTTCCTTTTAGTTAGAGTGTCGACCTTCTGGATTCCTCTAATATGTGGGTGCCTAGGTGCCCAGAGTACTTTTACTTTGTTTTTGGTCGCCCTTTGGCAATCCAAGACTATGTCTGAGGTCACTCTCGTCCTACTCGGCGCTAGCACAGCCGCTTTGCTGTCCGTGACGATCGGGAGCCGAGACTGCCAATAAACTCCGTATCCAGCGCCCGTTTTTAACTTTGATGACGTCTATAAAGATGGCTATCTCGTTAGATGGAAGAAGCTCATTTCCCTGACTTCATTCACCTCTTCTCGGTATCTGAATCTTGAAGAGTTTGGTGAAGGTGTAGGTCTTGGCAATTCGATCCGACAACATACTTAAGGTTGGGTGTCGCAGGATTTCATTTAGGACCGTCGCATGGCCAGATCTGTATGCTCCTTCTTCGTTGGCGAGTTTCGGCCTGTAATGCGTCCTCCCGTTTCCTTCTGCAGAGCCCTCAGAAGTCTCTAACTCTCAGGATTCCGTTTGTCAAACGGCTTTTTTGTAGCATGTGAGTGAGGCTTTGTAGGTGTTTCAATGACCAGCCCTGTTCGCTCGATTGAAAAGTGTTCTGGTGGTCACCCTGAGCTTTGCGAGTCCTTCGATCCACTGCGGAACATTACGCGAGGTTCTTTTCGTCCTCAGGGGCAACTGCTCTCGTTTGCAGTCAAAACGCCACCGAACGCACTCTTCCAAGTTTTCGAGCCCCGCTGGATCTTTCCTTTGCAGGACAGACACATGTCAATTACTTTGCTAAATTTATAATTATTTTTGGCAAAAAAAATGGAAAAAAGAAAAAGAATTGGAAAA
>JAUIMW010002934.1:0-10117 GCA_033557785.1 Enochrus cinctus | reverse complement strand
ATTTCTAAATGTTCCGTAGTCAAAACACACTTAGATTCAGAAGAAGTTTCAACTTTATTATCATCTTTGTATTCTTTGCATTCCTTTATTCCTACTTCTTCAATTTCATGACCAATTTCTTCATCCATTATTGAGTTTCTTTCAGGCTCTTCTTCAGGGAAACTGTCCCCTAAATTATCCCAATCATTATTAAAGTCATCATCGTCTGGGTACTCCTTAATTGTAGGTTCTGCTTTAAGCCTGGGCCTAATTTTCTTCTTTTCTTCCTTGTCTTTGGACTTCTTTCGTTCTTTATGTTTATGTGATTTATGTTTCGGCTTGGGGCTTTCTTCAACATATCGAGGTGGACTGTTAGAATATACTGGGTTTTGTAAGAATTTTTCTTTGGCTGCTAGTAAATATCCAACCAGTGTGCCCTTCTTAGGCTTTTTGGCTACTATTGTTTCAGTAGCTATGCTGAGACCAGGTTTAGAAAGTAGCTTTTTAGGCCTTCCTACTTTCCTCTTTTTAATACTTAAATGTTGTGGGGAGGACAAGATTACCTCTGACGATTTATCTTCACTGTCGGAAATATCTAGCCTATCATTACTTTCATACCGAGACAGCTTTGGAGGTTTTGATAATTCAGAAGAATCTTCATCTTTGTCTTCTTCTATTGGCAAAGAATCATCTATTTTATCTAAAATAGGAGGAGGAGTCCCACGATCACGTGAACTTTTCTTGTTTTTCTTTTTAGAATAATCTTTAGTTTTACCACTCTTTTGAGTAAGTTTCTTTAGAGCTCGCTGTTTTTCTTTATATTTTCTCTGCAAGTTGGCAATCCTCATACGCATGTCAAGTTCTTGAGCATTTAATCTTTTCCAATCGTTCTCGCTGCAACATGAGTGAGAGCTTTGTGAGCAGTCTTCGCTATCATAACTATTACAATGTTTCAAAAATTTCTCTCGCTTACAAAAACAGTTCCTAACGATATCACATTTCTTAACTAGCTTATCACAACTTTCTTCTATCACTGGCTCTTCTTTTTCTAAATCTACTTTTTTAAACCGCTTAAGTTTATGCTCATATTCTCCATAATCTATCGAAGAAGACTTAGTTTTCTTGTATTTAGGTTCATCGAAGAATTCTTTTGATTTACGTTTTTCTGGTTTTGAATTAAAGCTTACAGACCTTTCCAATTCAGATTTATTTTTCTGCTTCTCGCAAACTTCTTCCAGTATCCTCTGCTCAGCCAGAGCACATAATAAATCTAAACCACCAAATGAATCATCTACATTTTTAACTGAAATTATAGGTTGTTCTTCTTCTATAACAGGAGCTGCAATTTCTTTAATGGGAACATTCTCCAACTTCATGTTTGCTTCTATATTTTCTGACTTAATAAACACTTTTTCTGAACTTTGTCTGTTTTCAAACTCGACTATACTATTAGAAAGCAGTTCTAACCCACTAATATCAGGTTTAGCTATAGAATTTTCTTCAGGGTACGGCAAGGATTCTTCTTTTTGTTCAGTGACATGTTCTTCGGTGACTTCTTCGACTGTATTTGAGTCTGCTGGGAGTTCTTCAATGAAATTAGGAGCTGGTGGGATTTCTTCGATAGGTTCTGCTACTTTGGGACTTGCTGGTGGAATTGGTTCAGCTTCAACAATTTCAGTTATCTGCAATATCAAAAACATGGCAAATAATATTTACATAATTATAAAAATTATTTAAAAAAAGTACCTTTGGGATTTCTTCTTCCCTAGGTAGAACCTGCGTCGGAATCTGAGTTTCTTCCAATACTTTTATTTTAGGCTCAGTAACTACTTCTGGAGGAATCGAAACATTATCATCTTGATCACTACACAAAGGGGAATCTGTTTGATTGCTGGCATCTTGTACACCTTTTTCTTCTTCTTCCTCTTCTGGTGAAGGCTGTACTTCTGGAGGAGGCGTCAAACAAGCTACCGGAGAAGTTGCTTGCTCTCGACATATTGCTTCGTTTGTTTGAGGCGTTTGAGAAACAATTAAATTTGTGGGGTGCTGATATATAACATGGGTCATCAGAGGAGCAATGTTTTGATCAGTGAGTACAGTTCCAGCATTTGTGGCTATTGTACTTACGGCCTGAAGTGTCTTAGTTTGGTCGAGAGTGGACGTGTCCGCTTCTATTTTGATAAGAGCTGTCGTTGGTATAGGAAGGGGAATCTTTCGTTTGACGTCTGTGGTCACTGCTACTAATCTTGTACTCTGAGTTTGCGTGTGTTGGTGCAGTGTTGTACTTGATGAAAGATAATCGGAAGAAGTGGAGCTGAGTAGTTGCAGTGGTGGGGGCGGTAGAGGTGGTAGGAGAACGTGCGAAGATGGCTGCGGGTAGCTGGGCCATACTACTGTCTGTTGTACCGGTTCAGCTGCTGAAATTTGAAGAAAAATTTTTATATTATAGTAAGAGTAAAGAAAGAAACTTATGGTAAAAAAAAAACGAATAATCTTATACACTGAGGGCTGCTTCGTTGAATATAAAAGAAACATTTCTAATTATAAAATTTTAATTATAAAATTATAAAATTACAAAAAAACTATTTACTACCGTTTGATGACAGTTTAAAAGCTTCCAAAGATCATAAGATGAATAAATTAGTATTTTTGTTAACATCTTGAGATGTCACTGTGGAAGGTAATTTGATTTTAGTATATCTTTCTTCATTGGCTTATCATTTTTCTTGTTTTGTTAATATAAAAGCCTACAAAATCGCAAAATATATTTGGCGATGTGCCTAGTGCATGAGTGTGCCAACACAAGACGCTAATAAAAAAATCTAAAGGGAAATTAGCGATATTAAATTAAAGTTGAATGGCTTGGATGATATCAAAAATGAAGTAACTATTTGGAACGACAGTACAGCATAAATAAAAATATAGAAATCAGTGGAATCAACAAGTGAGTTAAAGATAAATGTAAGAGATGAGGATAATAACATTGCTAATCGCATAACATGGAGAAATGGAAATAGCAGGGAGGTAATATCAGTTAAAGAAAGTTCCCACATTATAACACACATAGATTTGCAGAGTTGTTAACCAGCTATGTGCATGAAAATTGCAGTTGTGCTCATGAACTTTTATGACAACCGAACAGATAGTTTCGGGTTATTTAGATGTATGTATTTTGCACTGTGGGATTTAAATGGATCTTTGAAAAGATACAAGATTTCTAAAAGTTCAGAAACACTGCCAAAAATAGTAGAAAATGTGAAGCAAGAGGATTTTCAACTCATAAGAGACATGATTGAACATAATTGTGTGTATCCACAACTGTAAAATCAAGGACTTCTTTCCTCTGCAGCAATACAGGCAAAGAAAGATATATTAATATCCACATACATCATCATTAAGATTGAAAGGACTGGTTGATTTTGTATATATAAATAAACATTTCTCCTCAAAAAAGAAACAAGCATTATTTGAAAAATATTGAGAAATGGTTGAATACAAACTTAAACATTGTAACAAGTTCATGAAATTTCTACTCTTTGTCTGATTTACAGAAGCATAAATGTGCAATTTATAATGAATACAACAAAATTTTGATTTTGGTGTTGTCTGCAGATGGAATTGATGTGACAGTAAGGATGGAAATTCCATTGGTTGAGGAAGAGTTCGGGAGATCTATGGTGGTACCAGTAAATATACAATCTACATTTAAATTTAAAGGTTGCAATTATAGAATTTTAAAAAATATGTTGCGAATAGTGGATTGGAAGACCCTTCTCGATCTGTGTGATGTTGAGGTAATAACCAGAGAAGTTTATATTGTAAGTATTACATTTGCCTTTTTTTAGCATTAGTGGACCAGCCAATTATAAAACTAAGAAAAAATCAACTGTAATAAGTGATTTGAATGCATATGAAAACTCTCTGGTAAATAGACTGATGTCACCATAAAATAACAATTTTGATCACTTAGATATCTTCAATATGTCAGTTTAAATGGTAAGCTAAAACTAAAGCTTAGCGAGTGGTAAGAATTTCGCAAATGTTTTTTTTGTTTAAGATTTTTTCTTAAAATGTTTTTTATTTACTGTAGTGTAGTAATTTTTGCTATTATTTAACTTATATTTGAGTTTACAGGTGTTTTGTTGAGTTTATTAAAAATTAAAAATATTGTTAATTCTAATACAGTCCATGTAGATAGGATTAATAATAAAATTATCAAGGCAATTTTGCAATGTATAGCTTCTATATTATTTTATATATTTAATAAGTTCAAGAAATAGATAGTTTTCCAGAATTGCTATTGGAAATGCAAATCATTTGGAAAAATACTACATAAAAAAATGCCTTTAGATACTTAGAAAAATTTATTGCATTATAACAAATAGTCAAAAGAAATAATTATAAATTAAATTTTAATTTAATTTTCCTTCAATGAGAAGATGCTGTATAATTTTCTTGAAGTCTTTGTATGGTGGGTTCTGAATTCTCCTTGGAAATTTTTTGAACAATTTTATCAAGTAATAATTTTAATCATTTTTCTGCAATTTGAACAGTCTATGATATAGTGTCTTTGTTTAGGTTTAATTGGTTTGTTTTAAATCATTTTTCTGCTTCATCTGTCACTGTGTTGGTCTTGAGTTTTAATATATTTATATCATTATTTCTGTTTATTAATATACTATCGTCTGCATATAGGCACAATGATTTTGAATTATGTGATAAGTCATTCATGTAAAGTATGAAAAGCAGTGGACCCAATACTGACTCTTGAGACACCCCTTTTTCTACTTTGTTTCCACTGCAAAGTTGTTTCATTCTAATGCACTTGATGTCTTCTATTCTGCAGATATGAGGAGATTAAGTCTGCTGGACAGTCACGAGCTCCATATTTTTATAGTTTTTGCATGAGAATTTTGTGGTTGTCATTATCAAAAGCTATGCTTAAATCTAAGATGGCAACTTGTGTATACTCCTGATTATCAAAACTTTCCACAATTTCACTAACTATATGAATCAGAGCTGTTATGTTTTTGTAAGTAAACGTGTTGATATTCTGCCAGAAAATTCTTTTTCATTAGAAAATTGATGAGTCTGTTCTTTATTGCTAATTCAAACACCTTTAAAAACACTGGTAACACTGATATTGGTCTATATTTATTCTTGAGCTCATCTGTATGATGAAACAAAGATATTGGTGGCACGATTTCTTTAAGCAGCACTGTTGACAGACCATTTATATCTTGTGTTGACTTCTTTTGTAAAATTTTAGTTATTTGTTTTATTTCTTCTTTTGCTGTGCAGGTGTTGAACATTGATTGAGTGGAGAAACTTTTTAATAGATGTTTTGCTTGTGTTGTATTAATAGTCGGCTCTTGGCAACCTGCACCCACAAAAACGTCATTTAGGCTATCTGCCGGCACTGCACTGTTTTTCTTGTTATGTGTTTTACAAGCTTCTGCTATTTTATTGCTCGATAGTCAAATGAATTTTGCATCTAAGATTTCTGCACGTTTCCCCAATTTCATTTCTTTACTAATTCAAATCTTTCGGTTTCAGGCATCCTTTGCAACATTGCTACTTCCTATATGCCAGTTTGTTTTGGCTTCATACTGATGAAAAAATTTCTCAACACACACGTTATCTATGCATCGACTTCCACCTTTCCTTGGCGGCTGGCTAAATATTTGAGAAGGTCCTTTTTATGTGGACTTTCTAGGAATTCATACTTGATTTGAATTGAATATACAAGAGATTCAGGTTTTATATTTACACCAAGGGGCAATTCATTTGCTTTTTTGAACATTAATGTACGCAGCGAAGCGATGAAATTACATGGTAATTTGTATTTGGTCCACCTCAGAATTCATGTAGGTTGTTTTACTTAACCAAGTTATGGCGAATTATATCAATGATGGAAAATTTAAGCTCGACTAAAAAGTTTTCTGCAATCATAGGGTGGGGAAACTTTGCTTTAAAATGTAAGAGAGAACTACATCAATTGTTATTTTAAAACTAGTACTTACCAATTCCAGTTGTAGGAAGTAGTAAAAGATGCCCGGAGTTTGGATCCCTCACAAGCTGTAATCCCAACGGAGACATAGGAACAGGAACAAGAGGCTCCATAGGCAAGTGTGCTGAAAAATGGTGAAAATTTATTTAAGACGTCAAAGTCTATAAACTATACAAGCAGGGGAATAACTAATAACACATAAATTGTACTACCCATTATAAAATTAAAATGAATCAGTTAAAACAATCTTATAACCAATCATATAAATATTAAGCAAAATTTAATTGAGAGGTAACTGATTCATTTATAACAAAATTAAGCAACCAGATGCAAGCAAAATATTATTCCTGAAAAAAATCATTGAATTTTCTTGAATTTCTATCGGTATGAGTTTCATTCAGCTTAAGAACTTAGCATATGATAATATCATTGCCATTGATAGAGGTTTTTTTAGCGTGAAAGTAAATAGTGAATTTCATCCATTATAAAATTGATGAAAACATCATTTTACTGATCATTTATGATATTTCTTAAGGAATATGAAATATAAATAGAAATTCAAGATTGTAAAATTAGAAGCCATGCAACTTAATTTAGATGATGTAAACATATCGAACGGATTTTCTGTATCAGAAAAGAAAATATACAAAGCTTCGTGAGAATGATTAAGAAAAATGAATTATGAAATAGAAATCTTTTCGGTGAAATGAAGTAAATGATTTCTAGAGCATGAAGCACTAACATTTTTATCAGGCAAAAATTAATAAAATTTTGAAACTTTTTTTAATGTTGTTTTAATTGTTTTAATGCATTTATGAAGAGAATAATAAAATTTCTGAATAAAATAAGATATTCTCCGTAAATGGTTTACATATAATTTTTAAAAATATTAAAAAAAAAAAAACAAAAAAGTGAAGACTTGTACAATAAAAACTAACACTCTACCCCACATGCTTTTAAAGGGACTATAAACACTCCAAAACTTGTGTAATAATAACACAATATTTCTTTAAAAATGTTTTTAAAAATTCTACATTCTAAGATATTGGATTATTTATAGTCTCTTAACGCTAAATTTAGCATGCGCATTCCGACAAGTTTAACATTTTCTAAATAAGAAAAATTAAAATACAGACAAGACAGAATACACTGATAAGAAATAACTACAAATATGTTGAACAATTTCAAAATGCAAACAGTAGTTTTGTAATTAAATATAATTGTTATGGAGAAACTAAAATAGTTTTCTACCTTGTCTGATAAAAAAATCATTGGTAAATTACAGTTCTACGCCAATTGCTTAAACTAAATCTTTGATATAGTTGCGACGCCGAACAAAGAGGAACTTGACTAAAAAATGTTTTTATTGATAAATTCTCCAATAATTCTGCGTCGCAACTACAATTTGTGTTTTGAATCATTCACATTTTTTACTATGTCATTTTTAAATCACATTTCACAACAGATCAATCAAACAGCACAAACAATTTTGAAAAACCGCCCTAAATGGTCTAGGAAAAGTCTCAATCGTTCTTCTAAAGTCGACCTTATTTTGGCTGGCGGGTTTTTAAAATTGAAGAAGAATGTTTAATGGAGAAAGCCAATTTACCAAAAGTACACCATTTAAATCAGTTGTGAGTTTGAAATAAAAGAGTCAGACTACTGGGCTTTTAATGTGCTAAGGGTTGAGGTGAGCTTATTGCAACAGAAGATGACCAACATCCAGGCTGCCCCCGTGGAGAAATTATCACCTTATTGCAGACGCTTAAAGTCGAAGACTTACTAGGAAACGACAAGGTATTTCCTGACTGCCCCCGTGGAGAAATTATCACCTCCTTATTGCAGACGCTTAAAGTCGAAGACTTACTAGGAAACGACAAGATATTTCCTTCACAAAAGTACCGAGTTCTTCAACATAAGAAACTCCATTAGTAAAGTACAAAAATCAAAAAACGAAGATATATAAACAGTTTTGTCATTTTTGCAACAGCTAGAAATAGTAGGAAGTGTGGACTGATGGGATCTAAACCCAAGGCTAATATCACAGTAAGAGTGAGGCTTACGTGACTGCAATCCAACTCTCTTTATTATATTTCAAACTCTCAAGTAATAGTATTAATTTGCCATTTAGAATCTCCCTCCATGGGCTCTTGAAGATTGTAAATGCCAAAATAATAAATCCAGCTAACTGGATGATAAATACCTGTATCTGCAGTTTTCCTTTTGATCAGCTTCTGCTAAAGTACATATATTTATGATAAAAATCACAAATCTTTGGTAATAACGTCCTCTTGTTGCATAAAAATAAAATGAGTAGTAAAAAGAAAAACTGCTTTAAATGGGGGAAAACTGCAGGCCAGATTCATTTTCTCTGAAGAACGATATGTTCTGTTATAATAATTTTGATTTGATATGAATGCATCGGTACCAATTATTATTAAAAAATTTCGTTGAAAGAGATCATTTTGTTGGATGTACAATATGTAATAGCTCCACAAGGAACCACGAAATCTCCTAAACAGAGGAGTTTAATTGAAATTTCCAGTCGTTTGTAGAGAATAGAGCTATCATCAAGGGTGAATGCAAAATGCAACCATAAATGTATCTTTGTTTTAACTGCAAAATATTTGACTATAAATACAGTTGTTCTCTTGATAATTTACTGCATAGATACACAATGTGCTTTTGCTGTTTCAACCTTTAATCCACAATAATAGAAAAACTTTATCACGATGGCCTTGTTCTCTTCATTTCATGCAGATATAGTTTTCATAGTAGGGGAAATCAGCATGACTATTTTATGTAGTATGTCAATATTTATATTTAGAACACCTGTACGTAATAGAAAACTGTGCAAACATTTCAAGCCCTTCTAGCAGATTTGATACGCTCTGTAGCAGTTCCATTATGTCTATTGTGCAAGGCATGGAAATTTTACTGTAATTAATATCACAAATTGTTTTGAAAATGTGGATAAATGACCTCTTTCTAATATAATAAAGCTTCGTCCACTTGACTGTCCATAATCAGCAGTTCTCATTCGCCATAAAAAAGAAACACCACCTACTTGTGCCTACAAACACAGAGCCCATCCTGCATTTGTACTGCAACCCAGACTTCCCCATTCAAATGTCTGACTTCAATCTAGGGGTTGTAGTACCAGGCAGTACGCGCAATGTGAACATAGGCACCTTAAGTTGCAAACCAATAGATTTATAAGTAAACAATAACGCAGATAAACAGTTTTATCATTTAATAAAATGTATTTAAGGTGGCGCCTCGAATTCACACTTCCGTAATAAATTTACGAAATTATTAACTCAAGTCCAATATGGCATTTGTTTATCTTACGTCATAGTCAAGTTATAAGCCAATTAGTCTGCAACCAAGTGCACGAAGCATACGTAGCCAACTTTTTAATCAAAATTAGTTAGCATTTGCATAAACTACGAGAGTCGCTCTGTGTAGTAATTAAACTAAGAACTAAAATCGATGAAAACTAAATAAATCAGAAGGAATTATCAAACACAGAAGCGACCGTCTATAGATAGACGCTAGTTATGCATTCATAAAAAAGCCGCGAGCAGTTTTTCAAACACATTCCTGCGGTGTAAAGTTCGAGTAGACTTCTCTCGCGTCCTGTCGTCCACCACGCAGTGTGTGGCCATTCAAGGTCACCACGGCGCTGCCGGATAAAAAACCGGGAGTACAACGCGAAGCAAACAGAGTTGCCGGACCAGAGTAGAGTAAAATGTGCATGAGTGTAGCCTTACCTGGGTATTGCCAGAGAGTAGGCGTCGACAAGGCGGAGCTATGAGAACTTCCTACAGGCCAGCCTGCTAATCCTGCTGAACGGTCGTCGGAACATTGAACGAAGGTTCCACCTCCGGTAACTCCTCCTGATGTGGCTGCGGCCATGCCTGGCTGCTGGCAATCTGTGAACAGAGTTACAAGTTGATGTGTCGTTGGACTACTCAACATATTTATGCATGCATGTGCTCAGCTTAGCGAGCTATAATAGTTGTTTAGGCAAGATTGATGTGAGGAACAGTTTGTTTCTTAGTCACGTTTAAAATTCAGATGGTCGATGTTGCATTTTCAAATCTGAACATGAATATTTGTATTTTG
>JAUIMW010002933.1:0-10118 GCA_033557785.1 Enochrus cinctus | reverse complement strand
TTAGGCTTCCCTTTAAGCCTGTGCGTTATATCAATGTCTTTGTTGTCCACATTGATCTTTAATTTTGTTTTTAACAACTCAACGACAGTTGTTGCGGTGTCCTCGTTTTGTTTTACGGGAACACTGAAAATTCGCAAGTTGTTTACGCGGGAGTACTGCTCGTGTGAGCTGATCTTCTGCTCTAGCTCCTTGATTCTTCCTTGATATTTTTGTTCAAAGAGATCGGCTATCTTTTCCATTATTGCTTTTAATAATGTTTCATCTCTAATCACTTTCTATAGCATTCTTTTCACAAATACTTCCTCGGTCTCACTTCCACGCGTTGTTTTAGTTGCACCTCCCTTTTTATTTTTGTTATTTTTTACTAATTTTATATTATTTTGTTGAGAGAGCGGCAAAGGCTCGTCTATTCCACAAGGTGACACACATCTTGTTCGTTTAACTGGAGAACGCATATATGATCATAATCGATTAAAAAAATGTTTTTAATATTATTAATACTTTTAATTAACCCCAGACTAAACTCTTGATTAAATGAATCATTTTGTTCAACGTGAAGTTAAAACAACATATTAAATGTGCACATGTCGAAGTTCAATTAAATAAAATAATAATTATTGGAAATAGAAATTTAGGATAATTGGAACCAATGTATAAAATAATTAATATAGATATGTATATTCTATAACATGCATTTATCAGTTATTGAAAACACTAAAGGGAAAAAGAACACAGATTTTTTAGCATTGTTAAAACATATTTGTAATAATATTAATTTAAATAATAACTTTATATGTATATTTATGGTCGTTTAACACAGTATTAATTATTCGATTTCTGTGTGTAATTAAACTTGCGTATTAAAACGAGTTAACAAACAAATGCAGTGCATACAGCCATCGGAAATAAATCTAAAAGATACATACCAATTTGACGGTATTGCCGGCCTTTTTAAGGGCATCGACGGCAACCGCGTGAGGGACATCAATGACGGGGATTTCATTGACTTGGAGTATTGAGTCATTAACTTGCAGTCTGCCATCTATGGAGGCAGCGCCTCCAGCGATGAGTTTTGTGATGTAAATGGCGGTGTCATCTCCTATGTGAGGATTATCAGTGCCACCTGCTATACTAAAACCTAATCCTGCTCCTCCCCGTTCCAAAATAATTTCTTCGTATTCCCAATCGTCATCACCATTAACCTGGAAAAAAAATGAGAAAATTATTCTCAGCACATAAAGAAACAAACATGAAGCATAAACAATGTCTATATAGATGGATAATAGCACGAAGCTAGTGGTGGATTTAAAAACATCTAATTAATGAGTATCTATTTATTACCAGAGCGGGGGAAGCTGGTGGTTCGTCTATTTTTCCAAATGCAACGTTTGAATTAATCCTTTGAAATCTGTTAGCGCGTAGGCCATATAAATCCCGTAACCTAAATGAATTATTCACAGGTGCATGCATTTCAGTTCACAGAATGTGCACTGTCCTCATCCTACAGCTAAATGTTCGCACGTAAATCAATTTAAAAGCGTTAAATTGATTGCTAGTCTAGTGGAAAAGGTACTTCCGTACAAAACCGATCCATTCTCCACCATATGGTCTCTTGTTTACGGCGTTTTTCCATGTAATCGGGGTACTTACGAGCTATTATCGGAAATGTGAACTATCTACAAATACGACGTTAAGTGATGGCACACAAAACGCACGAATGTATATCTATTAGGGATTTGGGTTAAAATTGCGTTTGAAAACAATGTGTAAATAATGAAAATGGGTTTCTGAATTGTATTATACATTACATGTAAGTAATTTTGATTTATATTGGGAAAAACTTTTGTCAATATTCTTGCAGGTTTGACACTTTCGCAAAGCAAAACAATACACAATTAGCTGGTATTTCGGTGGCGGAAAACGTCAATATTTACACTTCGGCTTGGCAAAGATTACGAATTAAAATTCATAACGTTCGCATTACAATTCCGGCAGAAAATGAAATTATGTTTTTAGGCGTGAAGCACATTTTAAACATGACGCAATCTGACTAAAAATAATACTTTGTAAACCGAAAAAATCAGCGAAAACCGGAATTCACGAGAGTATTTTTGAGGTGTCGCTAAGAAATAACTAGATGTTAGCATACACCACGTCACTTACATTCCCTTTTGAGTTTCTGCTTCCCTTCCTCTTGACACCGCAACCCATTTCAATTAGAGGGGCGTAAACTATCCGACCAGGTACGAAAACAACGTTTTATGTTATGCGTTTCAACATCATTAGTAAAGTAACATCACATGTTTGTTTGCCGCATTTAATTAGCGCGAAAATGAACACTATTTACGCACACGAGTCCTAGAAAATGGAATGTAGTAGTACACGAAACCGCAACGAAAAAATTAACTACCTCTCCGGAAAAAATAAGCTCGCGAGTATCAAAATAATATTAGAAACTTTAACACGCATGCGATTCCAAGCCGAAACTGAAACTCCCAATATATCACCAACAACGTACACATACACATTTCATGGTGTTTGCATTTTAAAATTCCAAAATCAGCACGTTTCCGAGCAAATCCTACAGCGATCAATTGTTCCCTAACAACGTTTACCGTTCCTGCATGTACAAAGTTGTCCATTAATTATATTATTAGATTTACTGCCGCTTCTAGCCTGATTCAGATTTATCTATGACTCACACGTTTTAAAATAATCGGTTTCAATAAAGATGCCGCTACCGCACTATTATTAGAGATAAGCTAATAAATTCATTTTTATCACATTATTCACATTCATTATACGTAAATAAAGGTTTTGCGCTACTTTAATCAATTGGCCAATAAATAAGAACGCGAATTGCAGATGTGGTTAGTTTCATTTGTTTCAATAAGGTTATGTAGGTAATACAAAAATGGCTAAGTAGGTAATACGAAAATGACTGCTTTAGACTTGGCAAGTGTCGAGTAATTACAGGATATATAGTCAATGAAAATTTATGTTTTTCATTAAGACACCTGAAATGGAGGTATTTAATGACAAGAGGATAATTTTTGAATTCGTCAATCTAATAATCAACTATAAACAAATCAGTACACAAAATAATAAATGAGTAAATTTTTAAGGCTCTTGTATATACAACAGGTCCTACAGTTAGTTTTTATATTTATTAACAAAAAATAAACAAAAAAGAGTTCTGTATAAGCATTCACAGAAATGTCCAAAAACCGTCTACAAAAACGCTTTTAAAAATTATTCCTACAAAATAATTTTGATGTTCAATTTTCAGATTGAAAGTACATAATTTGTAAAAAAATATTGATCCTAGAATATTAAGGATTTAAGCAATGCTCAAAGTCCGGTCTGGGATTCAAAATTGTAGTAGCATGTAAACGATGTGATCCGAAATACATTTTATCATGTCAACAAATCGGAAAAATGTATGAACTAAATCGCCGGTTTATTTTGGTGTGCTATGTTTATTATGGTGTGGCAATAAGAAGAAACTGTGAGTCAATGGAAAAAATGAAAGACGCTATATGGGCTACTTATTATTACTTCAGCACTACAAGCAAAAAACCTCAGCACCTGACTGCGAGCAACGGCTACAGTCTTTTATCATTCAAAAATGATTATACTCCATTACCAGATGATTTTTTTCAATATAAAATTGATTTAAAATTTTATAAAAACGGGTATAACATTCACTACACTTCTATGTAGGATCAATAACTTCGTTAATGTATACCTTATTATCAATTGACATATTCATAATTACGTTTCGCATATGATGAAATTTTAACTAATGTTTTCGCATTAGAGGATTGCCACTGTTAAACTTCAAGTGAACGCAAAACTATAATAAATGTGTAAATTTTAATTGATATATTTTTTATTCCCTTTCCAATTTTGATCTGGATAAAAAATATCATATTAATAGGTTTTTCCTTTTATGAACGTTGCATATACCTACAATCGAATATTTATAGTGCCGCATAAAAATATTTTCACGTATACACTACTGCATTGTTACATTTAAATAAAACAAAAAAATTGTATATATTAACGAAAACATATAACGATTGTAAATTTTAAGTTTTAACGTGAACATATTCATTTGTTTCACGTTACAGAGTTCCCACAGAACAAAATTTGTTGTGTTGTAACGAGATTTTATTTTATGCGAGGCATGTGCATTTCTCACATGCACTGGAAAACTGAAAAAGTAATAAACTTTTTTTTTGGAAATCTGATTTCCCCATCAGCAAGGCATGTTATGTATATGGCTTTGGGCCATTGATTTGCAATGCCAATCTTTTATAATATAAAATATAAATCAATAACACTCAGATCAACCACAATTCATCTCATGGTGCTCTTGTTCAGGGAACACAATGTAATTCATTGCAGTATAAAATACAGATAGATAACTCTAGACCCACTTTCAATTCAATATGTCATTGAGACTAGCGTGATATAAAGCCCATGAATGTTTCATTCTTAAAAGAAAAAGAGATGCGGAAACGTAATTGGTCCCTTAGATTCAATACTTTTTTCGTTTTCATTAATTTTTTTTAACAAGGCTGTATTTTCCATTTATGCTTTAACTTCGACGAATAGCGCTTTAAAAAAAGTAGGATCGGAATTAATTAAAGGGACATATGGAAGTAATCGTCGCGATTCCAACAGTTAACAATGCAAAAATGGCACGCAGAAGGCAATTCCGAGTGAAACATGAAACAATTATCAAACTAATAAATCATCAAAAAAGAAGTGAATAAGCCCTCTGTTCGTACAACGACCACTAGATACCAAAGTGGTCGGCTTGCTGAGGGAACAGAGGAAGCTAAGCATTGAGTACTGTTACATAGGAAGGGCGGGCAGGATTGAGTGGCTGGGCGTGTGGTTTACTTTGGAATCAAGAGAATTAAAGCCTGTGTTTGTTTCACTTACTGGTTTGTTTTCGATTGAGCCGAGCAGTGGAGAATGTGCCTGGAACAAAGAAATTGAACATTAGTACGGAGATGAAAAGGATCCGGCGCTGCTTCTTGCAGCGTTTGCATTGATAAACAGTAGATAATAGAATCAGTTCTGTTTCTCTGGCTAAGCAACGTGCACAACTACGTATAAACTGTTTGATCTCGTACCTATATATTAGAAGTTTAGAGGTGTATAGAGAGTGAATAGGGTTCTACTTCAATCCCTTGTGACAGCTTCCTGGAAAGATTGGGACGTGGATATATTGTAAAATATTTATTATGTCAAGGAAAGCTGCTCTGGTGTATGTAAATCTTTAAAACGCAGTTCAAATTGGATTTTGAGCAAATGCAGCGTCGTAAACAAAATAAAAAAATATGCGATTCAAGTTTCTTTAAGTCGAGTTCTTAAATGGAATTTGCAAGGGCAAAAATAACAAGTATTTCGATATATATTGTTGATTGTAATGGTAATAACAGCTATAAAATATTTCATAACTAATATAATGAAATAGGCAAATAAATAGAAACATCAAGCACAATTAGAGGCATTTGGATCCCCCGTTAGATATTAGATTATGCGATGTGTACAATTATATTACGTCAACATACATGATAATTTAACTGGATAGTGAACATCGAGTTTATCCGCAAACTGTGCAAACTAAATTTAGGCGCACTGACGAACTCCAGATGTTCGAGGAGCTCTACTATCTACTGTGTAGTTTCATTCACAATGTATTAATTGAATAATTTCATTTATGAATGCTCAC
This sequence comes from Enochrus cinctus, assembly GCA_033557785.1. Lineage (NCBI taxonomy): Eukaryota > Metazoa > Arthropoda > Insecta > Coleoptera > Hydrophilidae > Enochrus > Enochrus cinctus. Next base: position 4,369 of record JAUIMW010002933.1, on the reverse strand, counting down.
AAAGTTCATTTAATCAAGGGTTTTATGTGAGCTAAGTAATTACGAAGGAACGAGAAATTGCAGAACACTTATAGCTTAAGGAAATTAAGAAAAGATAGTAATAAATTGATTCTGTTTTGAATTGAAAAGTTCACAGTTAATCGACAATCAAGTTTGGCATGGAGAACCAACTAGAAATAATAAAGAAAATATGTTAATTGATTTCTTTTTATTCTGCAAGATCTTAACTGTAATATTCAAATTCCTACCCAGTCCGTCTTTCACTTTGCATTATATCTTCTGATTTTATCAATTTTTCCAGTTTTTTCGTTTCTATCGACAGTGCCTTGAGAAAGCCATACTGATATAAACGAAGCAAAATAAATATATATATATAAAATTAACTAACTACAAAGCAAACAAGCTCTATGTCTATGGATATTTAAATAAAAATAAATATTAAACGTTGACAACATTGTTTCATCTGCCGTAATGGCAGCCACAAAGAAATTTTTGAAATTCTGTTATACACAGTATGCAATGATCTTTGTCGTGAGCCTCAATAAAATACTCCATTTTTGCAGCTAATTTTCTTGCTGATGTAATTTGTAATGAAGCGAACAAGATTATAACTCTCGTAAACCGAAAAGTGCACGGCGCATTTTAACATCATTAAAAATATAGGCAGCATACATACACTTAACTTGTGAGTAGTATTCTGGGTACATTTAATTATATAGGTTATTCTATTCATAAATTCTGTGCTTGTATAATAAGGACTACAGACAAGCTGCAATAAAAACAAAATATAAGTTATGTTGCTGTAACGTTAGAAAAATATATCTTTTTGGCTTAATATTCAAGTATAAAATTTTCAAATAAAAAATTATTGTACGCTTGAAAAATGTACACTGAAATAAAAATGCTTAATTAAAATTGTTATGAGACGTCATTTTTCCCTATTTTTAAACCTCAGACTAAAAGTAGAAATTAAGTTAGGAAATGTTTTAGTTAAATTTGCTAACAAAATTAGTCAAATACGTTTAATAAAAAAAGTGAGAAAATTTTATCAATGTTCTGTTCTCTAATGAATGTTACCCTAGTATTAAGAAAATACGCAGCATTATTACTTTAAAGCTGTATATGCATGACAGGTCCGAAGGATAATGTTTGGACACGTGAATAAAAAGACAAACTTCAAACTTTGTTGTATCTAACGAAAATAATAAATAAATAAATAATTTTTTCTCTCATAATAGCTCACTGTTAACATGTAACCAGGGCTTCGAACCGAAATTATTTTCGTTCCGGTTCAGAGAAAATTTCAAATATCTGTTCGGTTTTTGTTCCATTGATGTGATTGAACCGGTTTTTTTGTTTCTTTTTATTTTCTCTATACAGAGGAAAATTTTTAAAAAATTTCGACAGATTTACACGTTTTAAAGTATTCTGAAAAATATTTCATAACATTTACTACTTACTCAACCGATTTTCACTAAATTGCATAGTTAGGATTATATTGTCAATGTTACACCATAATTTGATTAGATTTTAGTGAAAATGACTAAACCGGAAGCGAAAGTTTTTTTCTATAAAAAAATATAAAAAATATTTGTATAAGTTTTTTATATTTAAATTAAATAAATTTGATAAACCACTATAGATAATAAAATAAAATAAAAGGAACTATGTACTAAGTTGCGAATCCCAAGATAGTAAATACTCTAAAATCGACTGCAATTTAATATATTATGATTGTATATTGAATCTAATTAATTCGAAAGTTATTAATAATAATATTACTGTCGTTATATTGTATAGTTTTGAATTTTTGTAAAAAAATGTGTACAAAAAAATTAGTATGTAGTAATTTTTTAGACAACTTTTGTTTAAAAAATTTTTTTGTAATAAATATACTTAAATTATGTAAATTTCGCAGTAAAAAGTCGTGCGGTGGCCAGTAGCATTTCACACAAAAGTTGAGACTACCAGAAAGGACAATTTCTTATTATTCCCCCCACACGCGCATAGCTTCTCATAAAATTGATTCAACATAAAATTCATATTCATATTCCATTTTATGTTTTTTTCGTATCTAAATATGCGTGGATTCAAGGAAGTAAACATTGTGGTCACGTCAGAACAACATGCACATTTTTTATTAAAAATAATTGATTTAGGGAGCCGGGACGTGATCCTTAGGAATGGCGATTTGTACCAGAAATTGTTAAATATTGACGCAAGAGGTTGCGATACCACTTATTTGGTATGCAAATAGAACTTTGATGGTCCGACCTGACCGGAAAAGGCTAATCCAGCGAAATTGAATTCCCTCAGATGCTTATGCTCACTTGTGTAGGGATTCCGGTGTTGCGTTTGATTCAGGTTAACTATTATCGTCCCTTTAAAACTAAGTTTGGCAATACAATCGAATTTGAAATGGATTATAATTAGTTTCGGCGGGCGAAGTAATCCCCGATAAGAGATCTGTGATGGCAGCTTAGTTGTTTGGAAAACAATGGGTCGTTCCGTTAGGGAAATGGGAAAAATTGATTGGGCAATAAGGAATATTGGAAGAAATTAATATTATATTTTGATTTATTGGATTTGTTTCCTGTTGATGAAATGCCGGGAGGGGTCGCTTATGCAAGCAGCAGATCAGCAGACAGAAAACAATATAACAGCAATATGTCGGAGTAATGAAAATTGACGGCTGCCAATATTTCTATTTGAAATTAATCTCTCCTTTCTGCAAGCTTTGCAGAGAATATATTTATACTTTGACATTTAAGTAATGGTAACAATTTAAAAGTAGCTTTTTTCTCTCAGTTAATTTTTTTTCTACGTAAATCTGAATCGTACTCATGAAGGTCAAAAGTCTCATAATAAACTAATATTCCCTTACTAGATAAGTTTTATTCAGGATATTTCAAGACCTTCATCTTAACCCTGAATTCTATGGCGTGATAACTAATATCTTTGAAGTAGAAAATAGTTTCCAATTGCCAGCGATTACTTAATTACTTTTTCATTTGCTTGGCTTCGTCAGCATAATGTAAGCGGAGAAGTGAACGACCCTCGTCATTTCTCGAATAAAACTGTTTTGAAAATGAATAATTACATCCTAAATCTGCGAAGTTTCTATCCGGCGCACCGACGTTTATTAACTGCATAGTTAAGTAGGATGGGGCTATATGTGCTTTCCATATTTGCACTTTCAAATAGGCATACCCTTGCAGAAAATTACTGTTTGGTAATTTTGGTTTATTTTGCTTTGGATATTAGGGACTAGTCTAGGCCAGCCGCATGTCAAATATGTAGAGCTAAAATAACATTTTGTAATAGTCAATCAATTACTTCATAATTTACATGCAAATAACATCGATCGCACGTAATAACTCAATGTGCGTGGGGAATATTACCAATTAGTTTGCAACTGCAGTTTTTTATGGTAATTACGAAAAAAATTAGTAGCATTAATCTAACAAATATTATAATTGTTGATAATTTGTACGCAATTAATAGATGTGTAAGTTCGTTAAAAGTCGAACAAAAATATTTTTTCAGTCGTCAGAAAAACCTAGCAGTAGTAGTCCCAACAATATTGCCACTGCAAAATTTCTAAAACAATGCAGGAATGTTCCGATTTTGAAAGCAGTTTTCTTAACAGTAAATCTAAAATATGGTACTAATACCGTACTTCCAATATCATAACAGTTTTCAACAAGTCAAAGAAAAGTTAATTTTAATGTTAAGTGACGAGACGGCAGAATTAAACTACTAGTTTATGCCTTTTGCGAGCAAAACGAACGAGTACTAATTCAATTATATTTTAAACGTTTTTCGTGCTACCATCAAAAGATTGCTTGTAATTTCATCAAAAAGGCGAGACCTTATTTGTTCCAACTTGAATTAAACAAGGATTCTTTTAAAGAATAAATATTTCATGCCAATTTACTTCTTGCAGTTAATTTATAATTTAACGAATTTACTCCATTTGTTAGGCTGTAAATAGGGCGAACACGAGGAGCCGGGATTCCAGAATAACTTTATTATAACAAGAAATAAGCCCATTCTTATATATTGTGAGGGGAGCCAGATTCGGAGGCACTCCGGACACACAGATCAGAAGGTCGCCTTCATCATTCAAAGAGAAAGATGACAAGCCAAATACTTGAGAAAGCGGAAGTGTTCCTTACAGGTCCTCTTACTTATTTGAAGTAACTCATTTATTTGGCGTGAATAGCCTATAGAAATGTGCCACTAGGTTAAATTGCTACATCATCTCTACAAAAATAGTCTATCGATCAACTGCGTAACATTTATATTTTCTCGCAACTACTCGTGCAAAAATGATATGATTCAGCAAACAGCTAAGCTTTTCAGAAAA
>JAUIMW010002932.1:0-10118 GCA_033557785.1 Enochrus cinctus | reverse complement strand
ATATATATATATATATGCGAAGATTGAAACGCGAACAAGAATGGATCCGTATAATTTTTTTGCATTAAAACTTTTGACATTGCTTTTTTATCATTATTAACACAAAATTAATCGACTTTATTATCTATTCAGTTATTGCTACTGAATATTAAATTTATTTACCCAAAAAATCTTATTATTATTATATTAGTAAAAAAGAACACTACGAAATACTAGTATTTAAATTCTCTTCTCTTATTTTTTTACCACGAAGGAATTTTGATTAAATAATAATTTTTGTATGTGCCGTTTTCGGTAGCAAAAATTATTTTTTAACGATATTTAAAAAAAAATAGGATCAAATTTTTCAGAATACATTTGTGAAATTAACTTAAATTTATTTTTTGCAAAATGCAAAGTTTAGAAATATTTTAGATAAATATAATGTTTGGTTGAAACTTTAGTTCGTACAACTAAAATAATTATGTATATAAAAATATATATATATTTAAAATCAACAAGAGAATATAATATAATTAAACTGTCTAAAATAAAACAGCAAACAAGAAATGCAGTAATGTCAAAAGTTGAATAGAAATTTTATAATAATGTTATATAATAATTAATTTAATTTTAAAAATTAAATAAGTACATAATATTATATACTCATTATGTTTTGAATAAGATGTCATATTATGTATTTGTTTTTGAAAAAAAAAGAAACTTTCACAAACCTAGCCCCGCCCCCAAAAACTATATCTCTGTGGCTCAAAATTTTCAGCCAGTGGTATTGTCATTTTCTGATGTATTTTTAACATACAAATTGCAGCTTGGTAGACCACACAAACTTGCAAACTCCATATTTCAAAAAGAAAAAAAAAACCGATGAAAATATCAAAAATGCGCAATTTACTTAAAATTTTTGATATTTATAATATTTCGAGAAAAATATATTTATTTATTGTATATATTTAAACCAATGTATTTATCATCTAAAGTTTATTATAAATATGCAATGTAGGTCTATTTAAAATAATATCTTCTTATAAATAGTAACAAAGAACGATGAAATTGTGTATATTTTGTGCATGGTAAAATAAAGCCCCCCACCCAAAATTTATATATGACATTTATCATATAAATCATCATTATTTTTTCAGTTTAATATTTTTTTAGTATATGGTTTTGGGCGCGCACTTTGTATGTAAATTTTGAGGGGGGGCGCTTCACAGGGGGTCTTACCGAGGCATAGGGCGACAAATAGCTAAAGCTATATTAAGGTCAGTGCTTTTTATTATTTTTTTGTGTTAACTTATTGTCTTTGTACATGTTTGGCTTGGGGAATAAATTAAAAAATTACAATAAATAAAATATTATTTTTGTAAATTACTGGTTTTTATAATCAATTTTTTAATTTATTTCACCCACTATTATTATTTTTTATTTATTGAAAGCTAGTTTGAGTATTGAATTGTACAGATATACAAAAAAATGTTGAAGGATTTCGAGCAAGCTTTCGGTTATTGTTTTATTTTTCATTATTAGATTAGAAATGAACTTGTAGTCGCTTGTGGAATTGCGGAATGCCTTAGCTGGCTTCATTTTTTGAAAATATACATAAAAATTATGGCTGTCGACTTCCCTACCTGTCCAAATTTTTTGGTTTTTGGTTCGTCTCCTTTTTCCCTCTAAATTCCTCAAAATTCATGAGATACCTCATCATTAAATTTTGACGAATAATGTTATAAGTATGATAACATAAATATTAAATTTAAAAAAATGTATACAAAATTCGAAAAATATTTTATTAAAAAAATTCCGCAGCATGTTAAATAAATTGCTGATACTTAAATAAGTGCACGATTTATTTAACGTCAATACTGGAATAAAATTTCTAATTAAAAAAAAAATCATACACAAACATATTTCATTGATTATTTTATGTTATTTATATTATTTATACATCAACATTGGAGAGAGTGGTGTGAACCAACCATATTATGATTTATTTTCTGAATACCAAAGAAATTATAATTTTTAAAATTTTATTTCGATAAATATGTTGCACACTACTCTAACGCGACGCGTACGGTGAATTTTTGTTTATATTATGACACAATACATAACATGGTATGTAAAATACACTGATTGGAATTGCACAATTTGGCTTTGCATGATATTTAAAAATTCCAAATAATGAAACCTAAAATTATTTAAATAAAATATTTTTTTTTCGTTTGTTCGAAAATAAATATAATATATTTCAATTAATATAAATATAAACCTTCTCCAAAAATTCCTTCCAAATTAAAAATTTAACCTAATTTGATGACATTTATATAAAAATGGTATACCTGTTGGTTATTTTACATACCATTTACACATATTTACACAAAAGTAATATTCTTTTTTACAATTTGAAATGATGAAAATGGGAACAATCATTTTTGCAAACAAAACACAATATGAATACACATACATACACAACATTCCGCCCTAAAGACACCTTATCCAAACAAATAATTAAAAAAAAAAATGTAGAAGGCAATCCAATTTTTTATTTTGTTTTTAAACAATTATCTCAAAAATACACGCGAAAATACACAAAATAATAATTTTCACAAAACTATTTTAAAAATAGATTGTCCTCTGCACAAAAGAAAGCAGTTTTGGTAAAGGTACTTTCTAGCTATAAATAACTCCTCATTCTTCACCCCAAAGAAATCAATCCTATCTTTTATTTTCCTTGCGTCAACAGCCAGCGCGTCTCCTCAAGATGACGACGATTCTTTGGACACGGATGGCTTCCGTGAGGATCAGTACCTTCTAGAAACGCCCACATCCAGCGAGGACGCTTCACAACCGGAATGTTCATATCTTGGCGATTATCAGCACCGTCAAGTGGATGAATTGGACGCGCAGGACATACAAGCTTACGATGATATACGCGAATATTATCAGCGCCAAGCTAAGTTGTTCGCCGGCGAACGCAAGCGGTTGGCGTCTACCGAAGACCTTGACGCGGACGTTCTCGCTGTAACCTCCGAAGTGAGTACGGGTCTCAAAGATTTAGATAAAGATTTAGATACCGGTGCGGACAAAAATCGCGCGGAATATTCGGCCGCGAGCGGCCTTTTTTCTAATGAACTTGCCGAGTATACGGGATTTGTGCGTGTAGATTTAGATAACATTAAAGTTATAGAAAGTGTGCGCCCTGGCGAATTAAAAATTCGTGGTGTTATTAGTCCGGAAGAAAAAGGAGCTAAAGATTCTAAGAAACCGGAAGATTGGGAGCGTAAAGAGGAGCGGAAGGTGGAGAGGCTACAAGGAGGAGCTGGAAAAGACAAAAAAGATGCTCCCAAAGAAGGAGTTACTAGCATAACTATTAAAGATGGTGATAAAGAAGCCTCTGTTACTCGTAGCGTTATTGAGATACACGAGGCTTACAGAGACAAAACTTCTAGTGATATTGAGGCTGTGAATTTAAAAGGTACTGTAGATGCTACAGATGAAGCACAACATATAAGGCTACTTACTAAAACAAACGTCGAAAAACCTGAGAGGGTACACATTAACGTAAGTTTGAACAAAGAAGAAGAAGCTACTAACTTTACCACTAGGGGAACTTCGCCCTTAGATAAAAAAGACCTTTCGCCAAGCGAACCCATTTTAATAGCCGAAACTACTCGGCATGCAACTCCTACTCTAGAACTAGTAATTGGACGAAAAGAAGTTCGAACAAAAGAAGCTTCTGCAACAGCAGAAAGCAGGTTAACTTTATATGGCACAAAAGACGTAGAAATATCGATTCATTCAAAATCGCACATCTCCGTAACTACAACAAGACGTGATACTTCAGGCATGGAAACTTCAGAAAGAGTTGACGTAGGCATGACTGCCTCGGCAGAAACAGGAGACTCCCGATCCTCAGACGATGCTTCTGAAAAGAAAGACATTTACATTGTACCTCCTTCAAGTTTAATTGAAGAAGTCATCCAGAAAAAGAAAGAAGAAACCGTTAATTTTAGTGGCACTAAACAGGTATACCGATACGAAAAATCTTTCGACTTAAGCGACAGTCACTTCGATTCCCCAGTAACGGAAGACAGTGTTTCCCATCACATAACAGACACCGGCATATCCTTAACCAGGTGCACAACCGACACCATGACCAGCCCAGGTGGGAGGCATCCCCCAGGCTTAATCCTCGGCCAACAGACTACTGGATTTGTTTCAGCAGAAGGTGTAGAACAAGAAGAGTATGAACTAACTGACGCAGGTCTCAGTCCGATTCAAGCCGACGAACTTCCGCCAGTTAGCGTATTCGAAGAAGAAATAGGCCAATTCACCGACACCGGTACCAGTCCCATCGAATTTCCAGAAAGTGCCTCTGTGCCTCTTTCTCAAGTCGACACTTCAGAAGCAGGCACTATAACCGATCATATCGACACAAAAGACGCTTCAAACAGCCCTATAGACATAGGAGCCCTAAGCAGCCGCATGTTAAGCGTCGAAGACGAGGAAGTCCTTCACAAACGCCGAGGCTCAGGTGATGTAAAAGCCAAAATTAAATTTCTCGAGGAACAAACCACAAAGTCTCCATCGCACATAGAATTTATACGTAAAAAACGCGAAATTGTCGACTCCGAAGACGAAATGTCCAGTATAAAAGAAGAAGAAGTCATGAAAGGTTCCACGGAAACTCTCGCACAAATGGAAGAAGACCAAAAATTGGCTTCTGATATGGTTGATGCAATTTCAGACCTTCCCAATGACGTAGACGTCAGCGAAACCAGCGAACCTACCAAATCAAAAGATCTTAAACATTCTACCCCAACTCATACAAAAGCAGTCGGTCCTAAAATAGCAGAATTACAGAGGATATTCTCGAAATCCGCCGACACAGAAGACAGTGGAGACGAAGAATCCGTTTCGAAAAAAGATTCACCATACATGAGAACCCCTACTAAAAAAACAATTTCAACACAAAAAGATGATCTGAAAAAGACCATACATAAAGAAGAAGTTGCCGTGAAGAAAACTCCTAAAGAAACTATTAAGATTGTCAAAGAAACTAAAGTAACTGTGCGTGTGGAAGAAAAATCACCGCCAGATTCGATACCACACATGTCAGAAGTAATCCAAAATTTGGAGAAACGCTTAGGTACCGAAAAGAAAAAAGCCGTGACAAGGCGTCACACTACTCAAGTTGTCAGTGCTGAGGAACCCCCCTCTTTAGAACGTGAACCTAGTTTAGAAAAACGTGCCTCCGTAGACGAAACAGAATTACGCCCTGTCCGTGACGCTAAGCTCATGTTCGAAGAACTGATTTCTAAATCCAGCGCAGAAAGCACTCCCGTCAAAAAGCTAAAGCCCAAAAAAGATATTGCATCTGGCGATGAACCTAAAGAGCAACATGAGCAAGAAGAAATTGAGCAGAAATTTGAAAAAATCGTAGAAGCAATACCAGTCGTAAAGAAGAAATCTGTCCCTAAAATTGATAAGCCCAAAGATTACACCGAAGAAGAAATCGAAAGAAGGTTAAGTATTCTCGAGGACCAAATAGAACACCCAGAGGTGCTCACAGAGAAAGAAAAAGGCCTTAGAGATATTACAACTGGACTTGATAGTTACATACTTGCTGAGCCTTCAGAACAACCTTGTGTAGAACCCATGTGTATCAAAGTACATGTTGAACGCAAAACTCCATCGCCTCCTAAATCTGCAACAATTTCGCCGATTTCTTCAGAAAAAATGTCTTCTGAAATATCTTCTGAAATTTCAGATAAAATATCTTCTGAAATATCTGATAAAATAATATCTGAATTGACAGATTCTCAGATTCATGACAAAGAGCATTCGGAAATTGAAGATGAACATGTGAAAATCACAGGAGCAAAACTTGCATTGGCTAGAAAAGTAACCACTTTAATATCGCCAAGCAGAGAACAAGATCGTCAAAAGAAAGTAGAACTTCAACCAGACGAAAAATCGCCCGATAAATCTCAATCTCCGGATCAAATAACTGAAATAGAAACATGCTATGATGGAATGGAAGAAGTATGCGAAGAACCTTGCGTAAAAGTTTGCGTTAAGCGCCACTATGAACCAACACTGGACGAAGGTGAAGATATATCTGACAAAAAAGATACTTTAATTGAAGATCTTACGAGAGTTGTTTGTGAGAAAGAATCGGATATTGCACAGGTTGTTGAAAAGGAAATAGACACAAAAGAAATATCAAGTGCAAGTCCAGAACCAAAAGATGAAAGGCATTTGGAAGAAGATATTCTACAAAAAGAAGGCGCCCCCCTTCAAGAAATTGAATCAAAAGAAGAAAAACATGTTGAAGATGTTCAAGTTAAAGAAATTTCTTTTAAAGATGAAGCACAAGAAGTTGAAGAAAGTAAATCCCCTGAAACAAAGAAAAAATCTGTTAAAGAACTTATGCAAGAATTCGAAGCAAAAACACTAGATTTTTCAAAAGAAGAAAAGATTGATGATAAAGTAATAAAAACTGACAAAAAGCGTGAAGAAGTAACCGAAGAAATTGTTAGTAAAACAATACTTTCTACTCAGGAGTCAACGATTTACAAAAAAGAAACTAAAGAAGAAATATTCTTAAAACAAGAAATAAAGCAAATTGAAGAAAAAGAATTAGAATCACCTGTTCTTGTAAATGAGCCTTTAGTGGCCGAAAAACCTGCAATAGCGCTAACAGACAATGAAAAACTCTTAATGAAACAAAAGTTACCATCACCAAAAGAAGAAAAAACTGTATCACCAAAGGAATCAATAGATAGGATTAAAGATATACAGGAAGAAACTGCGAGTATAGAAGAAAGAGATTTAACGAAAGCAATTGAACGCTACGAAGATGTAGTTGAAAAAGATGTTGTGAAAATTATTGAAACGGTTTCACTCGCTGAAAAACTGGAACAAAAAATAAGTGACATTGAAAAACAAATTGTACAAGAAGAAAAAGGCCCAGAAAAGGAAATACTAATAGAGGAACACGTATTAAAACAAGTGGAAACCTCATCTGAAACAGAAGTAATATCGAAAGACGAAATATGTCTGATAGATGAGAAGATGCATGAAGCAGAAATATCTATTGCTATATTAAAGCAAACAAAGACATCAGTGCTTGATGTGGAAAAAGATGCTGAAATATCTAAAATAGTGAGTCTTGAGACTGAGAAAGAAAAGATACTTGAAGTAGAAAAAATAGTCACTCCAGAAGTAGAAAAAGTAAAGTCTATTGAAGAAGAAGTGAAGGTACATGACATAGAAAAAATGATTGAAATAACTAGACCTATACCTGAAAAAGCTAAAACACCTGAAGTTGAAAAAGTAAAGATGTCTGGAGCTGAAGAGACTATCAAAATAAAAACACCAATTAGTGCAGTTGTGGAAGATAAGATTCCTGAGATAGAACTAGAGACACCAATTGAAGTTGAAAAGACACCTTCAGTGGAAAAGATATTAACACCAGAAGTTGAAAAGGTGAAGACACCTGACGTAGAAAGATTTACTACTGTATCATCAAAGGAAGACAAAGAGTTAGATATTATGCAGGTAACATTAGTGTTGGAAGATGAAGAAAAATCTAAAGGTGTAATCGAAGAAACTTTGTTGAAAACTACTGCTGCAAAGGAAACAACTTCTTTGGTAGAAAAATTAGAGAAAAAAGTTGCTGATCTAGAAAGACAAGATACACTATTATCAGAATCTATATCAGCAAAAGAACTAATTCGTAAAGAAACGACTAAGAAAATATTTGAAGACGAAGTTACGTCACAAGTTGAGAAAAAAGTTAAATCACCGATTGGGGGAGAATCAACAGCAGAAAGGCAAGTAACATCTCATAAAATAGAACAAGATAAAATAGAAGAACAAATAACAAAAGAAAAAAAATGCGATATAGAGTCTAAAGATGAAATTGTTGAAGAAAGGATGATAAAAACTGTCATTACTAAAGATATAAGAGCATTAAGTGAGAAGCTTGAGAAAAAAGTAATTGAGATAGAAACACATGCAAGTGAGCAGATAACAAAATTCATTGAAAAAGATAATAAGGAACAACCTGAAAAACAAGCAGATGATAAAGAGGAAACTGTTCATGTAATAGACGAAAATTTAAGAAAAATTGAAATTGAAGTATCAAAAGAAGAAACAGAGATAAAAAAACCATTAATTCAAGAAGCACAATTTGTGGACAGCGCTATACCAGTTGATAAATTGAAGGAAGATTCTGAAATTAAAGTAAAACAAATTGATGATTTAGAACATAAAACACAATTCATAAGAGAAAAAATTATAAAAGAAGACGTAGTAGAAGAAACATTTGTTAAAACCAAATTACAAACCAAGGAAGAGAAATCACAAGTCAAAACTTCTTTTGAAGAAGTAAGCCATTTCAAGGGAGATGTTTCTAAAATCAAAACAACTATTTCTCAAGAATTTGCAAAGTATGAAGAGGAAAAAAATCTTCAAAAAGAAGAAATCGTAAAACAAGAGAAAATTTCGCCTGAAGCAGATGAAGAAAAGATTGTACAGCAAAAATTATCGAAAGTAGAAATTGTAAAAGACGAAACAGCAAAACAAGAAATAATGAAAAAAATAAAATTACAAGAAAAAGTCATAGAAGAAACTGACGAAGAAAAGATTTCTCATAAATTATCCCAAGAAAAACAGATTGATGATAAACTTGAAGATGAGTACGTAAAAACTGAAAGAATTGTGAAGGTATTAGTTACAGAAGCTACCATTGAAAGAGACGATTCTCAAGAGAATTTAGAACAAAGTGAAGATTATCTAGAGCAAGTAGCAAAGGAACAAGGTATTTCTGATGTAACGGAAGAAGTTAAGAGTCCTCTGGATGATGATAAATCTCTAAAACTATCAGAAGAAGAATCAACTCCTGAAACTGCTACTTCAACTTCGGAATTAATAACAGAAATAAGACCCATAGAAAAGGTTAAAGAAGAAGTTGTACGTTCGAGTATAGAAGAAAAACAAGAAGATTCAATACTAGAAATTAAAAAGGAAGATATTACTAACCAAGTGAGCACGGAACAAGAGGTGTCTCATGTTATACATACATCTGACGGACAAAAAGTTCAAAAAGAAGAAATAAAAATAACTGATATAAGGCACCATATGGAAGATATGTCCATAATGGAAGACAAATTAGAACACTTAAAAGAATTAATGGAAACTGACATAAAATCTCACGAAACATCTGTAATAACCACACACAAATTCGATACAGATACACAAATAACTAAAAAAATTACAGAGATCATTGCTAACGATATACATCCAGAAGACAAAGCACGATTACTTGAAGAAGATAAAGCTGCTTCTCTAGAACACGACCTATCTGTGATAACGCGGCCTAATATACTTTTAGAAAAATCAAAAGTACCTGATAGTATTAGAAAATCAGAAAAACCACATGAATCAATATATGTTCTAAGTGAAAGCAGCAAGATAACAAAAGGCGAATTAAGAACTGTGACTACACAGATCACTTCTTTTCAAGATAATCTCAGCGAAACTCATAGTACAACTCGTATTCTCAAATCTATAACTGATGTCAAAACATCACCAGAACCTATAGCAAAAGTACCCACGACATTAGCATTATCTATTTTATCAAAACCACTATCACCGACTAGTCCCGATGAAGAAGTTATAACAGACAAAGACAAATATTTTGAAAATATTGCAGAATCAGTGACAATAAAAAAATCTATTCATGAAAAAATCGAAGTACAAAAAACGAATACACCTAAAGTAGGAGAGCTAGCTGAAATACCAAAACCAGTAATTCCTGTTGCAGAGGATAAGATGACTGAGGAAGAAAAGGTCAAAACAACTGAGGTAGAAAAAGCAAAGACGCCTAAAGTCGAAAAGATGAAGAGACTTGAATCAGAAAAACTAGCTGAAGTTCTTAAACCTGTGAGCCCTGTTGCAGAGGATAAGGTAACTGAAGCCGAAAAGGTCAAAACACCTGAGGTGGAAAAAGCAAAGACGCCTGAAGTCGAAAAGGCGAAAACACCTGAAGCAGAAAAACTAGCTGAAGTACTAAAACCTGTAAGCCCTGTTGCAGAGGATAAGGTAACTGAAGCCGA
>JAUIMW010002931.1:0-10119 GCA_033557785.1 Enochrus cinctus | reverse complement strand
TATTTCCTATTTTATTCATTTTATTCTTTTTTTCCTACTTTATTTTTGTCTTCTTTGTTCTTCTTTTCTATATTATTTATTTTTGTATTATTTTATTATTTTTGTATAGTTTTATTATTTTTGTATAATTTTATTATTTTTGTATTATTTTATTTTTTTTGTATTACTTTATTATTTTTTTTTTCTGTTTTATTTTGTTCTCTTTTATTCTTTTTCGCTTTTATCCTTTTTTCTGTTTTGTCACTTTTTTAGATTTTTTTCTATTTTATTTCTTTTTCCTATTTTATTCTTTTTTATATTTTAATAAGAGATCTAAGAGATCTACAAAAAAATATGTACAGCTACAAAAATGTTATAGAGTTTATGAGCTGAGATCCCGAAAGGATTAAGGAATAAGGATTCGCTTTAATCAATAGCGGCGAGCAGCGAAGCTGCAATCTTATACAGCGCAAATATAATTGAAAAAATAGGACGTTATATTCTATAATTTCATTTTTGTACTTTTTTAATTCTATATTATTCGTTTTTTTTGTATTTTATTTTTGCTAAATTCTTTTCTATTCTATTTTATTTTTCTCTATTTTATTCTATTTTCTTTATCTACTTTATTCTTTTTTATATATTATTCTTTTTTCTTCCTTTATTGTTTTTTTCTATTTTATTCTTATTTCCTATATTATTCATTTTTTCAATTTTATTCTTTTTTCTTCCGTTGTTCTTCATTTTCCCTTTTATTCTTTATTCTTCTTTTCTATTTTATTCTTTTTTTTTCATATTTTATTTTTTTATTTATTTTTCTTGTTCTTCTTTTCCATATTATTTATTTTTATCTTACTTTATTATTTTTTCTATTTTATTCTTTTGTGTTCTTCTATTCTTTTTCTCTTTTATCCTTTCTTTGTTTTATCATTTTTTTTATATTTTTTCTATTTTATTTCTTTTTCCTATTTTATTCTTTTTTATATTTTAATCTTTTTTCCTACTTCATTCTTTTTTTCTGTTTTATTATTTTTTTTCTTACTTTATTATTTTTTGTATTATTTTCTAGGCAGTTAGCCGTTTGTTTCAGCTCGATATCTCTATTAGAAGCGAAGTTATCGCTAATAAACTAAAAACAAATGAATGTCGAAAAGTTAGAAAACCTCATATCTCAGAAATCCTTCGTCCGATTTTCAAATTTTTTTCACCATATGATTATTTTAATAAATATACAACTCCCTGGTTAAAGCTGGAAGATCTACTCAAAAATTATTATATATAGCTATAAAAGTGTCATAGGTTTTATGAGCTGAGATCCCGAAGGGCCATATATGAAGGAAAAAGGATTCCTCTAAGCGAATCGCGACGAGCAGCTTAAATTATATAAAGAAATATTACTGGCATTATATTTTGTAGCTATATTTTTTTATGTTGTTTTAAACTTAATTTTTTAAATTCTATTTTAATTCATTTTATTCTATTTCACTTTTTTCTATTTTATTATTTTTTTATTTTAATCTCTTTTTCTGTTTTGTTCTTTTTTCCTATTTTATTCTTCTTCCCTACATATTTTTCTCTATTTTATTCATTTTTCTTACTTTATTATTTTTTATATTATTTTCTAGGCAGTTAGTCATTTGTTTTAGTTTCAATTTCACTTTTTATTTTTTATAGTGTTTTTTTTTCAAGAGCGCTGAAGTAATCTTTTTTGTATTTTTTTCTACTTAATTATTTTATTCTTTTTTATTTCATATCTCTGAAACCCTTCGTCCGATTTTCAAAATGTTTTCGCCATATAATTAATAATTTACAACTCCTGTTTAAAAATCTGGGATAACTGCAAAAAATAATTAGGTATTGCTACAAAAACAACACAGAACGAACAGCGAAGCTTAGAGCTTAGACATTTAAAAATTAAATAAAAAATAATCCTGTTTTATAAACGCCTTTATATTTTATAATTTCATTTTTTATACTTTCTTCTATTTAATTTTTTTCTATTTTATTCTTTTTTTTCTCTAATTTTTTTCTTTTTTACTAATACACTGTAGTGTTTAAATTTGGACAGTACGTCGTTTGTTCCAGCTCGATATCTCTATTAGAACGGAAGTTATTGCTAAAAAACTAAAAACAAATGAAAGTCGAAAAGTTAGAAAACCTCATATTTCTGAAACCCTTTGTCCGATTTTCAAAATTTTTTCGTCAAAACTGTTATTTTTTATAATTTTATTTTTTATACTTTTTTCTACTTAATTCTTTTCTATTCTATTTAATACAATTTGTTTTATTATTTTTTCTCTTTTATTCTTTTTTATGTTTTATCCTGTTTTAGATTTTTTTAATATTTTATTCCTTTTTCCTATTTTATTCTTTTTTATATTTTAATCTTTTTTCCTACTTTAATCTTTTTTTTCTATTTTATTTTTTTTTCTTACTTTATTAGTTTTTGTATTATTTTCTAAGTAGTTAGTCGTTTGTTTCAGCTTGATATCTCAATTAGAAGCGGAGTTATCGCTAAAAAACTAAAAACAAATGAATATCGAAAAGTTAGAAACTCTCATATCTCTGAAATCCTTCGTACGATTTTCAAAATTTTTTCGCCATATGATTACTTTATTAAATCTACAATTTATGTTTGAAAAGCTGAAATATCTACGCAAAAATAGTTATCTACAGCTATAAAAATGTTATAGGGCCATACATAAAGAAATAAGGATTTGTTCTAGCGAAGCTGTGTGCTTACACAGCTTAGATTAAATAAGGAATAGTCTTGTTTTATAAGGACGTTATATTTTATAATTTTGTTTTTTATGCCTAATTCTTTTTTATTTTATTTTACGCTTTTTTCTTTTTTTACTAGTATGTTGTAGTTTTTAAATGTAGACAATTAGCCGTTTGTTTCAGCTCGATATCTCTACTAGAAGCGGAGTTATCGCGAAAAAACTAAAAACAAATGAATAACGAAAAGTTAGAAAATCTCATATCTCAGAAACCCTTCGTCCGATTTTCAAAATTTTTTCGTTATATGGTTATTTCATTAAATTTATAAAAGTTATTAAATGAGTGAAAAGTTTTAAGGGTGTCATAGACATTATAGATTGAGGTCCCCAAGGGTTAGAACATGATGATTAAAATTCGCTTTAGCTACTTAAATAAATAAGTAGATAATAAAAAATACAATAAGTAGCAGCTAACAGCTTAAATAAAATAATTGTTTTATGAGGGCGCCTTATCTTATAATTTTATTTTTTATATTGTAACGGGCCCAATTTATTATAAATAATTAATAATTTATTTAAACGTAAAATTCATCTTAAATTACACATTATCGCGCAGCTAGCAGGTATCCGGGGAATTTTAAAGAAACCTTTCACAACGAATGCTCTATTCATTTAACACGTAGGCGATTTAACGAAAGATTTATTGTTTAGTGACCAAATGTTTTCAGAACCTGGGAAAACCCCAAGACAAAGCTTTTGGATGGCCGTCAACTAAGCAAGCCAGAATTTGATTGGTTTGGGACTGTTAGACAGACAGTTCTCCGGGGGTGAGCAAGCAGAGTAGTTCGCGATAGTTAATTGTTATTAAGTCGTGGTGTGCTACGGAGGCAAGACCTGTCTCTGAGTACGCGATCGTTAAGAAGTCAGTACGACGGGGTTGTTTATTAGAGCAACAAGATGGCGGCAATTCCGTTCGGGTATTAAGTAAATATAAATCGTGGTTAAAAAGTGATTGGCATTAAGTGGATGAAGTTATTCAAATAAAATTAAATGTAAGTCGTTTCCTAAACTGCTACTATTACATCTGGCATATCGATTCACACTAGTAAATACGGTCGCGTTAACTGATATCACATATTATTTAATAATTCGAATGCTAAGTAACTATATGGAATCACATCGCGAGATAAATAACAGTCCAACAATTTACTATCATAATCACATTAAATGGTTAAATAGACACACACCGCGAGTAAAATAACATAAATTGCAAAGGCAAATAAATAATTGATCACACAGCTTATCACACTAAATAAATTAAATAATTACTTTATTACAGTCAAATTTGACATCATAGTTGAGCTCCTTAAATTAATTTAGTTCAATAATCTAAAATATAATGTCAAATATTTAAGAATAATAATCCATAACTGAAAGAGATGTAAATATCTGTAAAAAAAGGTCGCGTCTAGAATACTGTCTATTATTTGATGGGGTTGTTTCGGCAACGACTCTTAATTACTAGTCAAGGATTCATTGTAGTTGATAGGTTGGCGGTATAGTTTTAGTCCAGCTAAATGCAAAATAACCTTTCCTCTCTGTTCAGCCCAAACTGTGGTCTCATTATTAGGGAAATAGAGCGTTGTTTTGGGGTAATCTTATACCCTTTCATATACTCAGAGTTTACATAAATTTATTAGCTACGATTTGTCAAGAATTACATTATTTGGTCTACGAGATAGTCATCGAATTTTGTGGGCCAAATCAGAAGATTTGTTAAGTTTTTTAGTAGGCGTATTATATTATTTTGCTAATAGTTTATTAGAGGGATGGTCTTCAATCATCAGCTAGCAAAAATAAAGTAGTAACAAATTCTGTAAGTTGTCGCGCGTTATTTAAAAGTAGTCCCGTTGCAATATATGTTTTTTTTCTACTAAATTCTTTTCTATTCTATTTTATTTTTTCCATTTTATTCTATTTTCTTCCTTTATTTTTCCTTTTCTACTTTATTCTTTTTTATATTTTATTCTTTTTTTCCTTTTTCTTCTTTTCTATATTATTATGTTTTTTACTAGTATGCTGTAGTTTCTTAGTTAAATCTAGTCGTTTGTTTCAGCTCAATATCTCTACTAGAAGTGGAGTTATCGAGAAAGAACTAAAAACAAATGTAAAGGTGTCATAGACATTATCGACTGAGGTTCCGAAGGGTCAGAACATGAAAGAATAAAATTCGGTTTAGCTGCTGAAATAAAATAAATACTCTTGTTTTATAAGGGCGTCTTATTTTATAATTTTATTTTTTATATATATTTTTTTGTACTCAATTCTTTTCTATTCTATTTTATTTTTTTCTATTTTATTCTATTTTTCTAATTTGTTATTCTCCATTTTCTTATTTTTTATATATTATTCTTTTTCTTCCTTTATTCTTTTTTCTATTTTATTCTTATTTCCTATTTTTCTATTTCATTCTTTTCTTTACACTTTTTTTCTATCTTATTTTTCTTCCTTTATTTTTCTTTTCAGTTTTATTCTTTTTTTCCTACTTTATTATTTTTTATATATACAATGCGCCCTAGTTTTTAAATCTAATCAATTAACCGTTATTGCGAAAAATACAAGTGAATGTTGAAAACTAAGAAAACCTCATGTCTCTGAAACCCTTCGTCCGATTTTCAAAATTTTTTCGTCATAGTATTAGTTTAATTTACTTGCAACTTCTGTTTAAAAAGCCAAGAAATCTACGCAAAAATAATTATGTACAGCTACAAAAATGTTAAAGGTCTTATAGCAAGGATCGTCAAGGGATGAATGATGAAGAAGAAATAAGGACTTGCTTTTGCGAATTACAGCGAGCAGTTAAGATTTAAGTTAGATAAAGAATTCTCTTGTTTTATAACGGCGTTATATTTTATATTTTTATTTTTATACTTATTTTTTTTACTAATTCTTTTCTGTTTTATCTTTTTTTTATATATTGTATATTTTTCCTAGATATTAATAAAACTTCGACAAAATAAGAATACTATCAAATTTTTTTAAGTAAATTAAAAATACATAGACGATAGTATTCCTGGAGAACATTCCATGTCCCCCAGACCCCCTGGTAGCTCTTCTTTATTGTAAAAAACTCATAAACATTTTTTTATTGAAACATAAGGGAAATAATATAAAACAGGGACCACCAGGGGTGTCTTTCTTTCATATTGTTTTTATTCTACTTCAACAAGGAACATAGAATGTCCTCCAGGTGCACTGCTATCAATGTACTCCCAACTATTCATCATACCTCTTTTTAATTTCTACTTATCTTCTTATTACCGAGTGATTAAACTCAAACAAATTGAAATCCATAAAAGTATTAAAGATATTTGAAGCTATCAATCAGAAGTACGTTGATTGCAGTGCACCTGGAGGACATTCCATGTCTCCCAGATCCCCTGGTGTCCTTCTTTCATGTTGTTTTTAATGACATAAAAAGAATATGTGAATAATAGTGTACCAAGAGAACATTTCATGACCTGGAAATTTTTCTTATATTTAATATTATTAATATATATTATTAATTTTACTTATATTCAATTAATATTATATGTCAATATATCAATTAAATAATAGTGTATTTAAAAATCTTAAATCTCAAAAAAATTAATTATTATTAAATTATTAAATTAGAAGATAAGAAGAACATACATAGATAATAGTATACCTGGAGAATATTTCTCTACATTATTGTTATTATATATATTACAATATAAAAATTTATGAACTTTTTAGCAATCAAATTAAACTATAAAACAATATAAAAAGCAACCACCAGGGGGTCTGGGAGACATGAAATATCCTCCAAGTGCTCGGCAAAACTATACAGTTCTAATTAATGTTTAAAATCTTAATGACTCTTCATTTATTTATGTTTTACTAATCAACAGGAAGAATGTAAGAAGCCGAACACCTAGAGAACGTTCCAACTATCCCAGATATAAATTATTATTAGAAGTACATATTTCAAAGTGAACCTGGCAGTACATTCCATGTAAACTTCCTTTAATTGTAAGAGTAAAAAACATTATAAAATAAGAATCTAATCTATATTTAATATTCTTAAAAACACTCTTTTTCCAAGTATTAATAAGTATTAATTAGCAGTACATTCTTATTAATATGGAGATGCTCGAACACATGAGACAAGAAAGCATGAAACTTCTCCATCCATTTCATATTTAAGGCTTAAATGATGTTAGAAACAAATTTTTCTTTTAGCATTTTGATTTTTTTCTAAGAAAAATGGCATTTTACTCGTAACAAAAATTAATGTTTTCTTATTTTAAGGTACCCTGTATTTAATTTTTGCATTTTGAGTACGACTAAAGACTTTAAAGACAAAGTAAAACTTTTTATAAAGAATGACTTTTCGTTGAAAAATGAGAAATAAAAAAGTTATTGGATTTTTTCACTTATTTAAATGCAACGTAAAATAACTGTAAAAATTAAATCGTTTTTACGTATTAAGTAAGCTTTGGCTGCGATAGTGGGGAGTGGAAGGGGGAGACTTGCAAATCCAGTTCGGCTGCCATCTTGTTTTAAGAATGTCGCAACACGTTTTTGCACAAATCATTTTCGTGTTTTCTTAATTATTTGTGTTTACATTCGCGAAAAAAGACATTTTACGCGTAGAATAACGTTAACCGGTCTAGTTTAGTGCCGTTTCGCAGTGTTTAGTGTGTTTTTCCCCTCCAAATCGCATGGTAAATGGTTTTCTTCATGACGAGAACTTTCCATGTTTCGGTAAGTTTAAATTTCATTGTTTTTCTTTTATGGGATTTGTCAATTCCGTGTGATTATTTGTTTTTGCATGTTATTTTATTTAGAAGTAGGCGAAATGAATTGTAATATGTAGTTGGCGCTGAAAAAATTCTTTGTCGGACGAGTGTCAGTTAGAAGGGGTGGAACTTTTGTAGGTTTCTTAGCAAAAAAAAACGAGTTTAATCATGCGTAATTTTGACATATTCATGGTGAAGGAGTAAGCCTTGATTATTCAATCCAACACCATGCTTAAGATTGGGTGTCGCCGGATTTCATTCAGGACCTTTTATCTTTTAACAGGTGCACAGTAATTTTACAGTAAACGTTTTTTTTATTGTTTTTATTTTAAGAAATTACAAATTATATTTAATTGAAAATTATTTGTATTATTATATTATAACCAATGTATTGGGTTGTTCGGAAAGTAATTTCGTTTTTTTTTTTGGTGAAAATGAAAGACGATTTTTTTATAATGTATAAACATTTTATCAAATGATATATTCTCCATTTTGGTCCAATACCTTTTGCCATCTTTCGGACTGGAGATTGATCCCACGCTCATAAAACTTTTGGTCTTTGCTTGCAAAAAACTGCTCCAAGATGTACTTGACGTCCTGGTTTGAGGTAAAGGTCTTCCCATCCAAAAAATAACCCAATAGAATATAAAACATTATAAAAAAAAGTGACCACCAGGGGGTCTGGGGGACATGGAATATCCTCCAGGTGCTAGGCAAACTACATTCTTCCTATTGATTAGTAGAACCTAAATAGTTATTAAGATTTTAAATATCAATTAGAACTGTTTAGAATCACCAGAGACATGGAATGTCCTCCAAGCAGTCAATCTTCTATATACTTCTATTTTATATTTAATATAATTAACAACACTTCTCTTTTTTTGAATAATAATAAATATAAACTAGAAGTATATGAAAAAGAGTGTACTTGGAGGACATTTTATGTCTGTTACATTATTTTTTATTCTTTTGCAATTGAAGGATGTTTACTGATGGTTAACAATAAAAGAAGAAACGCCAGAGGATCTGGGGAACACGAATGTCCTTCAGGTACACTTTTAACTAAGTACTTGAATCTTAATAATAGAAAATGAACTACCAGGAGGTCTGGGGAACATGGAATGTCCTTCAGGTATATTAATATGAATGTACTGCTAATTAATACTTATTGATACTAAGAAAAAAAGAGATCGCTTTTAAGAAAGTTAAATGTAAATTAGAAGTGTATAGAAAATATACCTGGACGGTTTCTGTGCTCCCAGATTTCTGGTCATCGTTATTTTACATCGTTTTATTCTTGTAAAGGATGTTAACATAGAATATATTATCTTATATTTAATATTCCAAGTACTACTCTTTTTATTTAGTTATAATAAATACCAATTGGAAGTATGTAGATGAAAATATACCTGAAGGATATTCCATGTCTATTAGACTCCCTGGTGGCTTTTCTTGAACTTCTTTACAAAAGAGTAAAAACGACCTAAAATAAAGTCTCGCAAGGTGTCTCATCTTTTTTCTAAGTAATAATAAATATGAATTAGAAATGCATCCAGTATACCTGGGGGATATTCCATGCTCTTTAGGTTCCTTTTTTATGTTATTTTTAATCCTTCAGTTCCTCTGCTGATCATTTTAAAAATTAGAATAAATATGAAATCTCTATTATTATTATACCCAAATAAATTGATTTAAAAAGTCAAAAATTTTAGAAAATCAAAAGTAGTTCCCAATTTTTTGTGTCGTGATCTTCTTCAGGGAGAAACAAATATAATAATTTTTTTTAGATATATTTAATTGAAGTCAATTACACGTATTTTTTATTATAAATTAATGTTTATTTAAATTAAACATTTTTACAAGACTTCTTTTATTTAAATTTAATCAAACAATAAGTGTTATTACGATTTTTAAACATAAATTCTTCTAATTAATATTTAACTTTCTCACTCTTCTTTTTTTTTAGTCAAGTCACTAATTTCTTTTCCTTTCTCTGCCTTTTTGTTTCCCAGTCTCTTTAGTGCTAGTTTCAACTTTTCTTTCGTTATATATTTATATAAAAATATATAATTTTTGAGATAAAGTTATAAAATTTCATATTTAAGGCTTAAATGATCTTACAAACAAATTTTTCTTTTAGCATTTTGATTTTTTTCTAAGATAAATGGCACTTTATTCGAAACAAAAATTAATGTTTTCTTATTTTAAGGCACCCTGTATGTAATTTTTGCATTTTGAATATGTATAAAGACTTTTCAGACAAAGCAAAACTTATTATAAAGAATGACTTTTTCTTGAAAAATGAGAAATAAAAAAGTTATTGGGTTTTTTCACTTATTTAAATGTAATGTAAAATAACTACAATTTAACAAACAAGTTTTTATGTACTAAGTAAGCTTTGACTGCGATAGTGGGGAGTGGAAGGGGGAGACGTGCAAATCCAGTTCGGCTGCCATCTTGTTTTAAGGATGTCGCAACACGTTTTTGCACAAATAATTTTCGTGTTTTCTCAATTATTTGTGTTTACATTCGCGGAAAAGGACACTTTACGTGTAGAATAACGTTAACCGGTCTAGTTTAGTGCCGTTTCGCAGTGT
>JAUIMW010002930.1:0-10120 GCA_033557785.1 Enochrus cinctus | reverse complement strand
AAAAAAAAATATATATATATATATATATATATATATATATATATATATATATATTTAAATTTAAAATGTTTGTAGCATTCAAAAATAAAATTATTTAAAAAAATTGGTATATATAATTTTTATTTGTACGTAAGAGGCCTTAAACAACAAGGAGGACGATGAGATTACGAATTGATCCGCGTTAGAGTAGAGGACTAAAAGTAATTGAATATCATGTCACGTATACTACCAGCCTTCCTTTACAGATAGGATTTACAAAGACAGAATCTGTTTGAGCGCTGTATAAAAAGCTTACTACGCTAGATTTAAGTTTAATGTGGAGTAACCTCAAAATGCTTTATTTTATCGTAAGATGAATTCAATTCTCTTCAATCTCAATACATTTTACCTTTTTTCACACATTAATTGTTTTGATATATGACGTTGACATAAATCGTTTTAAACGGTGTACACCCTGGTCAATAATTTCTAGTTTAAGAATTTTCCGGTCTAACCACTAAACGGCCTTATTCACCAAAGATTAGGAAAGTTAACAAATCATAATGAAAATTCATCTGTAACAAAAAAAAACCTTGATTAGCAGAATCAAAAGCAAAACTTCTAAGATATCTCCAGACTACTTCTAAATAAATGCTATACAAAATTTTGTATAAGATGCAATATGAAAGAAATCAAAATTATCACCAAGGAAAGGAAATGAAACTAGTTTGGGTACACACTATGAAAAGAACAAATTGCTAGCAATAAAGAATAAAAAATGGTTGTGGTTACCTCATGACTTCCTAGCATATTCAACAATTGCACAAATTTTAAAATTTCTTATTTTTTATATGAGTTTACTAATTGGTCTTTCATAATTAAGCGTTTAAGGCTTATGCAATAACATTTGAAGCAGGTTAGTTATTTTAAATAAATAATTTTAAATATCTGTATAAAATTCTCGTGTGTTCCAAGGATGTAAAGTCGAAACCCTTTTTTCATCATGACAATACTTCCATTACGTAAAAATGTTGAAAACTAAAAAGACGTAGACTTACTATTAATTCGCAGCAGAAATAAATACACAAGAAATTCTAGAAAAATCTTGAAATGCTATAGAAATAGAAGTTAGAGATTAACAAATCACATAAAAGAAGAAGAAACAAGGCTGGCAAAATTTAAAAAGAAATACACTGGAATAACGATTTGGCAAAACCTCTCACCATGAAAGGTCAGTGAATATCAGGTTTTTCTGCCACAGTAAGACTACCATATCGTATATTTAAGTTTTGAATTAAATCTCTGAATTGTCGTTTCGAAGTGTATCAAAACGGCTAAAGAATGGCGAAACATTATTTATTTAGATAATACAGGATAATACCAACAATAATATTTCATGTGTATCTAGTCAAACAAAATAATCTCATATTGGTTTCTAGAGACTTTCAAAATAAATAATTGTATCTCCTTTATTAGAAAACGGGCTTCCCATATGATGTTCCTACAAGTGAATTCGTTGTAGGTTTTTCTTTTATTCATATTATGCAGTACCGACGTGAAAAGCCACGCTTACGCCAGCCACGGTTCATGTCTCGGCTAAGTTCACACCACCATTACAGAGAGCGGCACCCATGCTATTTTACACATCAGGACTGGTTATCAAGTGTACACTTTTTTGGACCAAACGCCTTTATTGTACAGGGGAAATTAATAAGCTTTACGTGATCGATTAAGCGTTCAATGTCTCCAAACGTAATGACGGCTAAGGGTGCAAAATTTGAGACTTTGTAAAATATTGCGTTATACAAAATTAACAGTAATTTTGATCTTGATTTAAGGAGAAGCATTTTGACGTTTTCAAATCGGCGTGACATATCTGCCAACAGTCGAGATTTTGTTAAATGATGCGTTACATTAATTTTGCAGTAATTTTGCTCTTGCGCCTTTATTCTTCTAAGACCACTAATAACACTAACAGAGTTGATTAGAGATTTAATAAGAAGCATTTGACATTTTTACATGGGCGTGACATATCTGCCAACAGCGTCAAAATCGAGATTTTGTTAAGTGATAATAAAGGCGCTAGAGCAAAATTACTGCAAAATTAATATTACGTATCATTTAACAAAATCTTGATTTTGACACCGTTAACAGATATATTACGCCAATTTGAAAACGTCAAAATACTTCTCATTGAATCTCTAATCAACCATGTTAGTGTTATTTGTCTCTCAGAAGAATAGATTACTGCAAAATTAATATTACGCATCATTTAACAAAATCTCAATTTTGACACCGTTGGCAGATATGTCACGCCGATTTGAAAAGGTCAAAATGCTTCTCATTGAATCTAGTGTTATTAGTGCTTTCAGAAGAGTAAAAGCGCTAGAGCAAAATTACTGCAAAATTAATATTACGCATCATTTAACAAAATCTCGATTTTGAAACCGTTGGCAGATATGTCACGCCGTTTTGACCACGTCAATATACGCATTATTAAATGCCTTATTATTCATGCAAAGTTTATTTGTGCTCTCAGTTCGATAAAGTTGCTACATGAAATAATATGCATAATAGTTTACTAGTCCTTTAGTATAGAATAGCATGTGTGCCTCTCATTAAAATGGTGTGTTACTCTTACCGGAGACGCAAACCGTGGCTGACGAAAGCGTGGCTCTTTTCACACCGTCAACTAGAAATTTAAAGTAGCATCTCAAATGATTAATTTTAAATAAATAGTCCAATTATTTATAACTTAAGTGTAGTGGAACGATTTAAGATTATTTGTTTGGGTTTCCTAGCTCTATGCTGACAAAAGACCATGAATTGTTCCGACATATGTTTGGCACAATATCAAATTAAAATATTGAAGAATTCGCCGACAACTTATACAAATTTTATTAAAAGAGAAAGTTTTTAAGGCAGCTTTTTAGTTTATAATGTATATAATATATTAATATATTAATAGTTTTATATTTAAATAATCGACAACTGATTTTCTCGTGATTGGCTTAATTTCTCAAGAACATATTGATTTTTAAATATTTCTATTTTATCTCCTATTATAAAAAGAAATTGTCAACGATATTTATTGCTCCAAAAGATAAATTTTATGTCAATAAGGTCCATTTGCAATGCTATGATGAAATATTGGTAAATTGATAGCTAGTTAATTCACTGTTTTAAATAAAATTCCAAAGTGCGATATTAATTATGACTAATAAACAGCAAAAAATTAATATCAATATCATCATGTTAATCATTTACTACTTAAGTACATATCAGCTTTCATTCCATTATTATAAGGTAATTGGTTACTTAACCGTTACCTAAAAATATATCTTTACCCTAAATAAATAAGATATACCTGGACAAACTGATTATTTTTCTAGTTCTAAGTTGAGAGGAAGCAGAAACTTTTGTTTAAATATTTTTGGTAATTCATCTGTTTACTTGACGCATTAACATTGTTTTTATACCTTTTTAAAAAACTTTGGGCGATATGAATCTACTTTGATAAAATATGTAGCTTAAAAATTCAATTGCTTTTAAATTAATTTTTGGCAACCGAAAATTGTCCAAGAATCTTAATTGAAAATGAGATAAATCGTTTAATAAAAATGGGTGACATAATTTAACTTAAAATTTAAACATCAGCTGTTGATATTTTGTTTTAATGTAAACATTTTAAGTTAAAAGGAGAATAAGTTATCAATTGTTATTTATTTATAATTGAACATTTCGTGGATAGTTAATTGGTATCCACTTTAAAAGATTTTATTATTAGTAGCGTCATTTTCTTAAGAATAGTATCCTACCAAAGTATTCCTCAAGTGAAATAATTGGGAAAGGGGGGCATGATAGTGGTCTAAATAAGTCCAATAAAAATGACAATAATATTCTTTTTATGTTAATAATTATTTTTCTATTTTGCCCCTTGGGCAGAGCAAGCAAACAACGACCGTTCCAAATGCCTATATAGGAGTATTTTTATTATCATCTTCGTCATCCGCCAGCTTTTTTTTATTGTTTCTTCTAATTCGTTGTTGCAAGATGATGTTAATAATAGCGGTTTTGCCATTCTTCTCCGTGTATATTGATGATGTTTGTATAAACGCCTTCCCAAACATCTCAGGAAATTGACGTACCGTGATGATCATTTCTGAATTACTACTAAGTCATGCTGCGACTTGATGAACATGTGCTGAGCGACCTCATATATGATACATCAGTAACCTGATGTCAATTGGTAGTGGGTGAAGGGAAGCACAGAAAGATCACACTATAGAATGGAGCTTCTTTAATGAGATCAATGTTTTGAGTGCGGATACTATGACCATCCAACAACGCCGTTCAATTGTTGCTCTGCTGAATTCCCCTAACTTCGTAAATAGTTCCGTAGTTATCCATCCAGGGTCACTGCAGACACCCCGATATCCTAGTGCAGCATTTAGCATTAATTGTGGGTCCATACATTTTCATGGATACACCATCATGGGTGGTATGAATTGGCCGCTTGTGCTAAAACATATTTCCACAATTATTGTTGTCCCTCTTTCTGCGGAAGTTATCGTTCCGATTTACTTCCGACCTCTTTTGGCTATAAGTTTTGATTTGGTTTTTGACACAAGTGATACACCTGTCTCATCACAATTATAAAATTCTATCAGGCGTTAATTTATGTTCATCATATTCCCCCCTAAAAAAATAAAGAATAAATCAACAAATTTTTTATCCTGCAAAAGCTGCTGAAGTACTTTCAGGCTGTCTTATAAATAATTAAGGATGCCATTTGAGAAAATTTTGGGTTCAATGTTTACCGCCTTCAGTTTTTCTTTATTAAATAGATGAAATACCGCCAACCTGTACGCTTAGCCCCTAAGATCTCTTAATTTAAGATGTTAGTCTACGCTTCATGTATACTGGACATGAACATAATTACATATCACTTGTTCTCCTTCATCAGAAAAAAACTTTTTCTTTAGACCCTAAACGAACATTTGGCTAATGGAATCTCCTATTTTCTCATGAACTGCTTTCACTTTTCTTTCTCTGAATGACGAAAAATATTTTTGCGGCTAAGAAGCCGTTATTTGTTGTTCTTTTATAAGTTTTCATCATTACACAAGAAAAAAAAAGCAAAAATATTTAGGTCTACAAAATGAATTCAAATATTTTAAGACATCATAGGGGCAGGATGAGATACTCCATACCCTATCTCACCTCCCCATGCCAAAACAAATTTATAAAATTATTTTTAAGAAGCGATATCTCTTATGGAAACAAACAACTACTTTCCCGTTGGAGTGAATGTTGACACATAAGAATAAATTTATACCATATCTGTACTGGCGATATTTAGACAGCAAACACGTATCAAATTAAATTTAAAAATGCACAGAAATATGTTAAAAACCAGGTTTACACATTTGAATATTAAAACAAGTCGTAGGCATCATTGTTTTTAAATTATGTTATTATTTGCAGTGTATGTATAAGTTCATAGTGAATTATATGCGAGGCTAACTTAGGTAAACAAAGAATTTTAATAATTTCATCAAACAAATTGATAAGCATATTTTTTCACTAAATTTTGTCCAATCCACGCAAATTTTGTTTGTTAAAGCGAAAACCTTCTAGGAACTGTAAATATTTCATGATAGAAGCAGAGCCAGTTTCTAGGTGTTGCAATTGTTCCGCTAAAAGAGCCAATTAATCACTCCTTTATTTGACTCTCACATTCCCTTTATTCTCAACCCTAATAAATCTTTAGGAAGGCTGTTTCTTGTCTGGTGGTTTATATTAGAATCTGCAGTGCAAAAAAAAAATATAATTTCGTTAAATAACCGACGCTCCCAGTGAATTCATTACCTTTGTTGTTTCAAAGAATTAAACTGACCTTAGCGAACAATTTTATACTAGCTTATCTGCCGCAAGAGTCGAGTATTTCCGCTCTTTGCTATATCTTTCGGTGGAAATCGATTTGAACCCCTAAAGTTGGAGCTGATGGAATATTTGCTCAATCACAATTCTGGGACCTTTGGCGACACCAATATAAAATCTCAGTATTATTCGCGTAAGATATTTTTCAAACAAATTTGTAACATCGTCTCCAATTATTTTTATTCTTAATAGTGCTGTTACCCCGAAAAAGTTTTTTTTGCTCCTCCTATAGAATGTTTTCACGTTACTTAGGAATTGAAGAAATACAATGAGCTGAACATAAAACAATTCACTAAATATAACTTAGACTTAAATTAAGCTGAAAACATTTAATACTCACAGATTTTAACATCTTTTATTTACTAATCATACCAAAAAAGGGATTTCCTATAATAGCCATTACTGCTGAGAAGTTGCTTTCAATGATGAGTCTGGAGATCATAGATTAGATAAGAATTATGTTTAAGGGCCTTTGCGCACACAGTAGCCAAAGTTTGATCGCTTACGATATGTCCGGTTAAAATGTACAATGTATTTATTGTAGATAGGGCAGGTGGCTACTTGATGTGCGTTGCTAATTCGATGTGAATTTTCAAACTGCCGATTCGTTAATCCCGTACAGCCTATTTGTGTGGATTCTTACATTCATACAACACGCTAAGTTGTTGGCTACGAGCATTAGCAAATGTGTAAGCGTGGCCCTAACTGTTCAGCCACACTACTATTCATATGTATGCATCGATGATAATTTTTGAGTAAACTATTTATGTAGGAAATGCATGTACTGGACCTGTTCCATGTGTAACCATTGCTGAGAATCTGTCATTTTTCCATCATTAATATAACGTCCGCCTATATCCGCTAGATAGAAAGATAGAGAATGCATCCGAGAATCACAGAATTTTTAACGTGCGCGTGGTACTACCTACAACATATGGAACCCACGGTTTTACATCACTCTTTGATGATGAAGCAATGAACATTTTTTCCCAACCAGAAAAATTTAACCCACTATCTCTCATGTTTATGTGACAAATTCTTTGTATCTCATGCAAAAGTGACTTTAATGAGAAAAAATAATAAATAAAACTAAGTTTAAGATAAGTATATATTATACTTGTGTCGAAATATCAAAAATATATAAATTCGAAAGTGACGTAACAATAAGACATTTTGAATACAATAAACAATAAGTTGAATGAAGATCTATACAGTCAAATTTTTACCAGTTAACGTTTACGTCATTGATTTCTGGGTCTATTTCCGACAAAATATATGACTCTATCTTTGTCTATTCTGATAACTACAATAGAATAAACAAAGAATCATATAGTTTTATAGGTTATGTCAGATTGACAGTTCGCAAACAAAAATACTGTCGAATTTTTGCTAGTTGGCGTTCACGTCATTGATTTCTGGGTCGATTTCCGACAAAAATGAGTGATTCTATCTTTGTCTAGTCGTCACGTTTAATTAAATAAAGATGAAATCATAAATTTCTGTCGAAAATTGACCTAGAAATCAATGACGTGAACGCCAACGGGCAAAAATTTGACTGTATAAAAACATTAAACGATAAACTATTTATTATCAAAGTATAAAATCAGTTTAAATTTATGAATCTAGTTAAAAAAGTAAATGTAGCTTTAATTATGTTATCATTAATTTTCTGGCAACAAATGCATATATAACCTAAAACTAACATGTACATTTTATTTCAGGACAATCTTATTCCAGTGATGAATGAAATAACGAATACATTTGAAAATTGTATCATAAGTTAAGAGATATACTTTTCTAATTTAACTTTAAACAAACTGTACACATCTAAAGTAAGTCCACATTCCGAAGAGGCAAAATTTATAAAGCACAAGTATCCCTTGCATTGCACTTTGAATAAATAAAGCCATTGTAGTCATCAAACATCAATAAAGCATGCTTCTATTTTTCACTTTCTACAGCAAAAGCAAGGAGCAGTTTAATATTATTACCCACTTTGAAAATTTAATTATTCATCTTCTGCGTAAACAACTGTGGCCATTTATTTAAAAATTATATATTGTGTCGGATAGTTTTTATTTAAAGAATGTACTGTAATTATTTTCTAAGCTTAGACAGATTACATTGAAATTATATAATAAATAAAACACTTTTATTTCTCAGTTCATTTGCTCAGCATTGGTTGATGCCTGATGTTAACCACTAAGTCTAATATTCGTGGGCGAAATATCACTAGACCTTATGCAGTCAATATACACTACTTAATAAATATTTTTTCAGTTGATTTTTTCGTATCATTTCTACGGAATGTTCTACGTAAAGGATTGGTCTCGGTGACATTTTGAAACTATATTTTTGTGTAATTTAATGTGCTGTTTATGTATATTTGGTCTAAATATTTTTTATAAAGTTTATTTTTCACAACGTACACACATCACAATTAAAGAACAATCGGAACCTATGTATGTAGTTTCAGCTTTGCCCATAATATGTGTCAATCGACAACAATAAATTAATATTTTTGAATCTTTTTATACCAAAAAATGATCGTTTATTTTACAATAGCTTGACATACTGCACAATTGCATAAGAAAATTAAGAGTTTACGTTCATATTTTATTGTTAAATTATATTGTTTAAATATAGATGTGTTTTAACAAAGCTTTAAAGTACGTTTGAAGACATCGATTTACTCACAGTAATTTATATTAAAAAATAATTTAATATTTAAAAGAAAACAAACCAATCATGTTATAAATTTAAGGTACATATTATGTAAAGTTTATTCTCTAATTGGTAATGGTACTTGTGCACCTAACAAGTATGCATAAAAGTGGTTCAACAGTTTTTAAAGTTTTTTATTGCTGATCCATAGTTTTTAAAACATCATCAAATGTTTTGTGGCATTTCAAGAAATCAAACAAATAATCTCTTCTTAAAAACGGTTTAGTAGAAAGGAAGAAATTTGAAATCGATTGGTTTTCTCTTCAAAATACACTGACTTCGTTTAATTAATTTACTTAAGATTATAACTTCCTCACCAGCTAGTCTTCTTAAAAGAATATTAAAAAATAGTTCATATCATTATTTGTTAATTTAATTGACTTAAACAATATTAAACAATAATTTTTTTTCAAAATTGATGCTGTTCAAAGATTAAAGGATTTCTCTGTTTGCTGTTTTAAATTGAAATTTCCAAATGCACCAAAACATAACCTTATGATAACATGATCTCTAGCGTTGAAAGTAGTCGAATAATTGCAAAGTAAATACGTTAATTGTTTTTCCTTGCATTATAAAATAATAACTCAATACTTCAATCAGATTTCGCGGTTACTCACGGTATTACCGTTGTAATAGGTGTGAGTTATAAGATGTGTTTATTTTCTTGTTTTCACAACTCGCTGATGAAAAATCAACCGCATGTCGTCGATTGTACCAAGATAATACTATTTTTTGTCATTCTCATACAAATAATTATTTTCGCTAATTTTTCACACGGGGTTGTGTGTGATTGCTTCGTATTATTTTCGGCACAGCTCTAAAGATCCATGGGTCGGTGTTTTCATATATTTGCAATATTTTTGAAACACCAAAATGCCTAAGAATAGCATTATAAACAGTTTTGTTGATAAAATACGCAGATTTTATACACTTTCAAGGTGTTTTACACTGAATTTATAGAAAAAATAATAATTTCTGTCATTGAAGTCCCGAGTTTTATGGACATTTAAAAAAACCGAACAACCAAAAGACTAAACCCTAACGCAAAAAACTCATTTTTTTGCGATTTTGATTTATATTTAAAAATGAGAGAGACAACCTTAAACCACACCAGACCAAACCAGATACTCAAAAACTCGAAACTACACTTACCAACCCCTTTAAACATGCCCGTCGGCAAATATAACTTTAACTGCTAATAACCAATTACATCCATGTACGTTGTAGCATGTGCGTTCCACTGGGTTTGCTTGCATCTGGAGTCATTGGCAACGTGGCGGTCGCTTCAGCTTCCTCGATGCGTGATCGCGACAAACACCATTTTCGCGAGTCGTAATTTTGTGGTTTTAATTTATTTCAACGTCAACACGCAATAGAAATTCAATCAATTTTCTTGTATTTCATTTATCAGGGTTTCCTTATATATATATATATATATATATATATATATATATATATATATATATATATATAT
>JAUIMW010002929.1:0-10123 GCA_033557785.1 Enochrus cinctus | reverse complement strand
TCTTTAATTACATCATTAGGCAGCTGTTGAAATTATTTTAGGTGAGTTGGTTAATTGTTGGAAGGACACTTTGCTCTTGTAGGTAAATCTAGCTTCTTGGCGTCATGACGTCATTGGAATCTCTGAGACATGGCTCATATGTTCTTTTACCTAAATTCATATGTGTTAGACCAATTGAGACATTTCTTTAGTCTAAGATTCTGCAGAGGATGGTAGATAATCAGCGTCGACACCAATCTGGCTTTAGATCTAACTTTATCTATAGTACTGCTCTTTCTCTCTCTCTCTCTCTCTCTCTCTCTCTCTCTCCACTCACAGATGACATTCTCATTTCAGAAGGTATTACTTTAAAAAAAAATTTGGAAAATATCTGATGAAGATAATCTATCAATCTATACAAAGTCGATATCACAGATAGTCTTTCTGTATCGAGCGAAGCAGTAACCAACTTGCAATGAAATCTTACTTAAGTCAACAAACAGCAAAATTAATAGCTCTCGCAACTAATTTTTAAGATTCTAGAAGGTATCTGTAGCAGATAGTCTATCTTCATAAATCTAAATAGCTATCAAATATTGAAGAAATAAATAAAGCTTTCGCAATAATTTTTTGTGAAGATATTTGCTTCGGACAATCTATTTTCAGCAAAAGACTTCTGCTTCAACTAGTCTAAGATAGTACTTTAATATCTTTTCGACTTATCTGTTAACTGATTCTGATTCTTATTCACTGTTTTTTTTTGTGTTCAGTGACCTTTACGTGCTATTTCTTTTAAAAAACTGTCATCGAATCAAATTTGCACTGTACCTTGAAGCTACTCTAACATCCAAGACATTCAGAATCGACCATCTGAAGATAGTCGACTGATAGTATCACCTTTTTAAAAATAAGCATCGCCTATTTGCTATTATTTATAAGTTATATTTTAAGACGTTTGTACAAAATTAAAGATACTAATAGTTATGTTAACGAAAAGTGATATTAAGACGGGTAATTAAACTCGTAATTACCCTTCACACTTAAAGAGTGGTTTAGGCACCTCACACATAAAGATAGATTTACATTGAGCTAGGAATATTAAAGTAACATCTTAGAACACTTTTGAAGTTATTTATTTATGCCAAGCAAAGCAGAAATTGTCCCAGTAGGCAAACAACAAGCTTACAAAGCTATAATTTCAGATAGGTATTTAATATTACTAGGCGAAGCAAATATCAATAAATTCAATCGCAACTTCATGTATTGATATCTCTTTTTCAGTGTAAAAATGTCTTACTAGCCATCGCAGTTCAATTTATCGGTGTGCTTTGTATAAATAGGCGTTTTAAAATGTAGCTATTTATAGTGTTTTAACATAGCTGTGTATGCTCGCAGCTTCGGTGCTCGCTGACTCAGACAAGCCCTCGTAATTCCATGTATTAATATCTCTTTCACTTTGTGTCTTATTGTCTTAAAACAAAACTTTGTATAAATAAGTGCTTGTCGAATTTTATTGAATTGCTTTAAACAAAGCTGTGTATGCTCACAGCTTCGCTGTTCGCTAACTCAATGCATTAATATCTTTTTCACTTTGTGTCTTATTATCTTAAAACAAAGCTTTGTATAAATAATAACTTGCTTAATTTTGTTGAATTTCTTTAAATACAGCTGTCTATGCTCACAACTTCACTGCTCGCTGACTCGAGCAATTAATATCTCTTTCATATTGTGTTTTATTGTCCTAAAACATAGTTTTGTGTAAAAAAGTGCTTGCTGAATTTTATTGAGCGGTGTATACCCGAAGCTTCGCTGCTCGTTGATTCGGACAAGCCCTCACAGCTCTTATCTCTATCTATAGTTTTATAAAAATAGGTGTCTTAAAATGTAGCTCTTTCTAAATAAGTGTTTCAACATAATGATATATGGTCGCAACTTGGCTGCTATCTAATCTAATATATTAATATGTGCTTTGCTTTGTATAGATAAGTGACAAAAAAAGCCCTGTTTTAATATGGCTGTTTATGCTCAAAGCTTTGCTGCTCGCTGACTCGGGCAAGCCCTCGCAGCTCTTGTTTCTATATAAATAGCTTTCTATAAATAGGTATCTTAAAATGTAGCTCAATATAGATAAGTGTTTCAACAAAGCTGTATATGCTCGCCGCTTCGCTGCTCGCTGACTCACAAGCCCTCACAATTAAATTTATTAATATATGCTTCGCTTGGTATAAATAAGTGTCTTAAAATACAGCTCAAAATAAATGAGTATTTTAATATGGCTGGATATGCTCGCAGCTTCGCTGCTCGCTGACTCGGACAAGCTGTCCTAGTTCTTGTTTCTATATATATAGCTTTGTATAAATAAGTATCTTAAAATGTAGCTCATTATTGATAAGTGTTTCAACGTAGTTATATATGCTCACAGCTTCGCTGCTCGCTGACTCGGGCAAGCCCTCGCTTTGTACAAATAAGTGTCTTTAAATGCAGCTCTGTGTAAATAAGGGTTTTAATATGGTTGTGTATGCTCGCAGCTTCGCTGCTCGCTAACTCGGGCAAGCCCTCGCAATTAAATTTATTGATATGTGCTTCGCTAGGTTTAAATAAATGTCTTAAAATATAGCTTTGCGTAAATAAGCATTTTAATATGGCTGTGCATACTGGTAAGCCCTTGCCATCCAATTCATTAATATGTGTTTGCTTTGTGTAAATAAGCGTCTTAAAATGCAGCTCTGTGTAAATAAGAGTTTTAATATGGCTGTACATACTCGCAGCTTCGCTGCTCGCTGACTCAGATAAACCCTTGCCGTCCGATTTATCAATATGTGCTTTGCTTGGTGTAAATAAGTATATTAAAATACAGCTCTGTATAAATAAGTGCTTTAATATGGATATGTATGCTTGCAGTTTCGCAGCTCGCTGACTTGGGCAAGCTCTCGCAATCCAATGGTATAAATAAGTGTCTTAAAATGCAGCTCTGTGTAAATTGTGCCCGCTGAATTTTATTGAATTTCTTTAAATATAGTTGTGTATACTCAATACATGGAGCTGCAAAGGTATGCTCGAGTCAGCGAGCAGAGCTATATTTTAAGAAACTTATTTATACCAAAAGAAGCACATATTAGCAAATTTGATTGCGAGAGCTTGCCCGAGTCAGCAAGCAATGAAGCTGCGAGCATACACAGTCATTTTAAAACACTTATTTATACAGAGCTATTTACACAGAGCTGCATTTTAAGACACTTAAACCAAGCGAAGCACATTAATAAATTTAATTGCGAGGGCTTGCCCGAGTGAGCGAGCAGCGAAGCTGCGAGCATATAATGTCATACTAAAACACTTATTTACACAGAGCTATATTTTAAGACACTAATTTATAGCAGGCGAAGCACATATTAATAAATTGGATTGCGAGGGTTTGCCCGAGTCAGCGAGCAGTGAAGCTGCGAGCATATGCAGCCATATTAAAACTCTTATTTACACAGAGCTATATTTTAAGACACTTATTTATACTAAATGAAGCACATATCTGTAGATAAGTATTTGAAGATAAGTGTATCTGCGAAGCACTTATCAATTAATAGAATTCTGAATTAGTGAGCAGCTAAGCTGCGAGCATACACAGCTAGATTTAAAGAAAATTAATAAAAATCAATAAGCACTTATTGATATTAGTTTGTCCAATAAGTTCGTTCATTTTTTTTTGTTTTGTTTATACTTCATTTGTGTTTGTTGGGATATGGAAACACTAATATACTGGGAACTTCTTGGAAGGAATCGCACAATAACAGCTGAGGTCTACTGTCAACAACTTCGACGGCTGGCAGATGCAGTTCGTCGAAGGCGACCAAATCGCCGACATGAGATGATCCTACACCACGATAATACTCCCCCACACATCGCAAATATCACAAAAATGGTCATTGAGGAGTTCATTCACAGTTATATTTAAAGAAATTCAAAAAATGCAGCAAGCCTTTATACAAAGTTATGTTTTAAGACAGTAAGACACAAAGTGAAAGATATATTGATAAATGGAGTTGCGAGGGCTTGTCCGACACAACGAGCAGCGAAGCTGCGAGCATACACAGCTATATTTAAAGGAATTCAACAAAATTCAGCAGGCACTTATTTGTACAATGCTATGTTTTAAGACGATGAGACACAAAGAGATATTAATACATGGAGCTGCGAGGGTCTGCCCGACACAGCGAACAGTGAAGTTGCCCGTAGTTTTATTTGAAGAAATTCAATAAAATTTAGCAAGCACATATTTATATAAAGCTATGTTTTAAGATAATAAGTGGAAGATATATTAATATATAGAGTTGCGAGGGCTTGCCCGAGTCAGCGAGCAGCGAAGCTGCGAGCATACAGCGTCATATTAAAACACTTATTTACACATAGTTATTTACTAAGACGCTTACTTATACTCAGCGAAGCACATATTAATAAATTGGATTGTGAGGGCTTGCCCGAGTCAGCCCGAGCATACACAGCTATATTTAAAAAATTCAGCTATGTGTAAATAAGTGTTTTAATATGGCTGTGTATGCTCGCAGCTTCGCAAGCCCTCGCAGTTCTTATTTGTATGTATAGCTTTGTATAAATAGGTATCTTAAAATGTAGCTCATTATAGAGTTTCAACATAGTCGCTGGGGGACATAGAATGTCCTCCAGGTACTTGGCTGTCTGCGTTCTTTTTGTTAGTCGGTTAAATTTAGATAAATGAAGAGAGTTATCATTATTTCCAAATGTAAATTAGAAGTACATAGGAGGCAGTATGCCTGGGGGACATTCCATGTCCCCCAGACCTCCTGGTGTTCTTCTTTAACGTTATTTCTTTCTATTCTCTAATATGTTGAGGTTCAATGATTCTTTGTTATAAAAGACAAACCAACAGGGTGCCTGGGAGACATGGAATGTCTTCCAGGTACTTGGCTGTCTGCGTTCTTCTTATTAGTCGGTTAAATTTAGGTAAATGAAGAGCGTTACCAAGATTTTCAAATGTAAATTACAAGTACGTAGAAGGCAGTATGCCTGGGGGACATTCCATGTCCTGCGAGCATATACAGACATATCAAAACACTTATTCACACAGAGTTATATTTTCAGACACTTATTTGTACCAAGTAAAGCACATATTTGTAAATAAGTGTTTGAAGATAAGTGCTTATGCGCAGCACGTATCAATTAATAGAAATGCGAGTTAACAATGAAGCTGCGAGCATACACAGCTAGATTTAAAGAGAGTTAATAAAACTCAGCAAGCACTTATTTATACAAAGCTATATTTTAAGGCAATAATACACAAAGTGTAAGAGATATGGAGCTGCGAAGATTTACATGAATCAGCGAGCAGCATACACAGCTATATTTAAAGAAATTCAATATAATTGAGCAAGTACT
Source organism: Enochrus cinctus (assembly GCA_033557785.1). Taxonomy (NCBI): domain Eukaryota; kingdom Metazoa; phylum Arthropoda; class Insecta; order Coleoptera; family Hydrophilidae; genus Enochrus; species Enochrus cinctus. Next base: position 4,741 of record JAUIMW010002929.1, on the reverse strand, counting down.
TATTAATACACAGCTTGTTGAAACACTTATCTGTAAAGAGTTACATTGTAATTTTTTTAATTTGAATGGCGTAAAAGCAACACAAAAGAATGATTACCAGGAGATCTAAGGGACACGGAGTGTCCTATAGGCACACCTACTCCTAATTGTATTCTCATATATACATTATCCTAATTTTGTTCAAAAATCTTATGGTACTCTGTTTAAGTAAAACCATCTAACAAGAGGAGCGTAATTTACAGAGTAACTGAAGGACATTTCATGTCCCTGAAGGTCCTTCTTTTTTATTGATAATGGACAGATAATATCTCCAATTTGGAGTGAAACAAAAACAACACAAAAAGTGGCCGCTAGGGGGACTGGAGGATATGGAATGTCCTCCAGATATTTTACAAATAATCGTCAACCTAACAATCTGCAACACAGAGCTATATTTAAGACATTTATTTATACCTAGCGAAGCACATATAAATAAATTGGATTGCGAGGGCTTGCCCGAGTGAGTGAGCAGCGAAGCTGCGAGCATACACAGCCAAATTAAAACAACTATTTACACACAGGTAAATTTTAAGACACCTACTTATACCAAGCGAAGCACATATAAATAAATTGGATTGTGAGGGCTTGCCCGAGTTAGCGAGCAACGAAGCTGCGAGCATATACAGCCATATTAAAACACTTTTTTACAGAGAGTTATTATTTAAGGCACTTACTTATACGAAGCGAAGCACATATTAATAAATTGGATTTCAAGGGCTTGCCCGAGTCATATTAAAACACTTACACAGTTATATTTAAACAAATTCAATAAAATTCGGCAAGGACGTATTTACACAAAGCTATATTTTAAGAGAATAAGACACAAAATGAAAGAGATATTAATACATGGAGCTGCGAGGGCTTGTCCGAGTCAACGAGCAGCGAAGCTGCAAGCTTACGCAGTTATATTTAAAGAAATTCAATAAAATTCAGCAAGCACTTATTTACACAAAGCTATGTTTTAAAACAATAAGGCACAAAGTCAAAATCTCCAATACTACCATGAACTTTCATTACTAACAACACGACTTCAAATAGAAATTGCTGATAATCACAAAAACTATATACAATCTATTCAAGAGCAAATTTGATATACACATTGACAATATCTGTTAAAAGTCATACAAGACAATAGCGCTGTATCAAAACTCTATTTACCTCATTCGTTCTCAGCACTCTTGATTATTGCAGTTCAGTATGGAGACCACAATACCAGCTTTACATAAATCGGCTTGAATCAACACACAAAAGCGCTTGCTCGCAATAATATGTTGACACTGAAGCAGCGACGGACAAAATAAGGCTTGCTATTCTTACACAAAACAGTGAACTCTTTGAATGACTGTATTTTAATACTTGAGCAACTAGAATTGAACGTACCAAACTTAATGACGAGGCAGCGTAATACATTTTACATACGAACATCGACAACTAACTTACACCAAGCGAAGAACATATTAATAAATTGAACTGTGAGGGCTTGCCCGAGTCAGTGAGCATATACAGCCATTTTAAAACACCTTTTTACACAGAGCTGTATTTATATATATTCATTAATTTGATTTGATATTTAAACAAGTTTAATAAAATTCAACAAACTCTTATTCATACAAAGCTATGTTTAAAGGTAATAAGACACAAAATGAAAAAGATATTAATACGTGGAGCTACGAGGGCTTGTCCGAGTCAGCGAGCAGCGAAGCTGCGAGCATACACAGCCATATCAAAATACAAATTTACACAGAGCTGTGTCTTAAGATACTTACTTATACCTAGCGAAACACATATTAATAAATTGAATTGTGAGGGCTTGCCCGAATCAGCGAGCAGCGAAGCTCCGAGCATATACAGTCCTATTAAATTATTATTTACACAGAACTATATTTCAAAACACTTATTTATACCAAATGAAGCACATATTTGTAGATACACAGCTAGATTTAAAGAAAATTAATAAAATTCTATAAGCACTTATTGATATTAGGTTGTCCAATAAGTTCGTTCGTTTTTTTTTGTTTTTTTTTTGCTTATACTTCATTTGAGTTTTTTGGGATATGGAAACACTAATATACTGGGAACTTCTTGGAAGGAATTGCACAATAACAGCTGAGGTCTACTGTCAACAACACACACACAAATTGACAATATAATGATAACAGAAAAAAGAAAAACAAGCATAAGAGACGTAAGAACATACAGAGGAGCAGAGTGATAAAGAATATAAGAAAATTTGAAGAGAATACTTCCAAGAACTACTGCATGATGATGGAGTGGAAGAAATGGGAAAAACTGAAAGGGAAGAAAAACAAGAAAGAAGAGGAGAAAGCCTACATCAGAAGTTTTACCACCTGATTAAAAACAAATGGATAGAAAAGAAAGGGTAGGACAGATAATAACGATACATAAAAAGGAAAACCAGCACTTATGTAAACACAGCATACAAAATTCTATCTACTATGATACAGAGAAGACTGGCAACGAGAACAAAGTATCACTCCGTTTGGTGTATGGTAGAATATCTAGCACCGAGTCTACCCCCAGTAGATGTTCAAATATATACAAGAGGATTTCTATAAATATATAAGTACGAGCTAGAAAACAATGAATGATCGAGGATATTTTACGAAAGATAAAAGTGAAGAGTAAGGACCAGAAGGAATATAGAAGGATTAATAGAGAAATAAAGACAGAACTCAAACTAGTCAAGAAACACTGGCTTAAAGAACGATGAAAGGAAATAGAAGAACTCGAAAAGAAACACGATTCATTCAACCTGCACAGAAAAGTTTAAGGACAAAATTATAAGCAGCAGTGAGGAAGAGATACGAGTCTGGATTGAATCACACTTATTCTATGACATAAAGGAAAACTTTACAATCCCCAATCGAAACCTAGCCAAGCCAAGAATACTGGCAGATGCAGTTCGTCGAAGACGACCAAATCGCCGACATGAAATGATCCTACACCACGACAATGCTCACCCACACATGGCAAATATCATAAGAATGGTCATTGAGGAGTTAGGTTGGGAGGTGCTACAACATCCCCCCGTATTCACCGAATATTGCTCCTTCGGTCTGGGGGACATAGAATGTCCTCTAGGAACTTGGCTGTCTGGGTTCTTTTTGTTAGTCGATTAAATTTAGATAAATGAAGATAGTTATCAAGATTTTCAATTGCAAATTAGAAGTACGTATTAGGCGGTATGCCTGGGGGACATTCCATGTCCCTCAGACCTCCTGGTGTCCTTCTTTTACGCTGCTTTACTCTATTTTCTAATATGATGAGTTTCAATGATTCTTTGTTATAAAAGACAAACCACCAGGGTGCCTGGGAGACATGGAATGTCCTCCAGGTGCTTGGCTGTCTGCGTTCTACTTGTTAGTCGGTAAAATTTAGGTAAATAAAGAGCGTTATCATTATTTTCAAATGTAAATTAGAAGTACGTAGAAGGCAATATGCCTGGGGGACATTCCATGTCCCTCAGACCCCCTGGTGTCCTTCTTTTACGTTGCTTTACTTTATTTTCTAATATGATGAGGTTCAATGATTCTTTGTCATAAAAAATGAACTGGGGGACATGGAATGTCCTCCAGGTACTTTGCTGCCTGCGTTTTCCTTGTTAGTCGGATTCAACAAAATTCAGCAGGCACTTGTTTACACAGAGCTATATTTAAGTCACTTATTTATACCAAGCGGAGCAAATATTAATTAATTGGATTACAAGGGCTTGCCCGAGTCAGCGAGCAGCGAAAAACTTGATGACATTAGATATCTTGATCATTAGTTAAATTCATGCAGCATTTTTAAATGAAAAATTAAAAATTCATTCCTTGTTGTCTGATTTTTTCCTTAAAATAAGCAACCAAGTCTAGACTAGAAATGCCATCATCATTCACAGAATCTTCCTTTGCCGAAAAATCGACCTTCTCATTGGGGTCAATGTCGATATGGCTTTTAATCCAATAAAAAAGAACATCAATTCCCAAAGATGCCAGCAGTTGAATCTGACTAAGAATATCAACAATAATATCGTGGACTAGAACATCAAAGTAATGCTGTGTGAATCTTAGTACTGAGGTGAAGAGAAATTTGAAATGAAGTCTGTAGACTACACTACAGATAAAAGAAAGCGGAGGAAGGCAGAACCATCTTCTCCTTGGACCTTTTTCATTTCCACATTCCACCCTATACCACCACTTTACTGTATCCATCCTTAAGCTCCTTTCCTCAACTGCCAGCTTTACTAAGCAGATACTGTTTCCAAATTTGTGTACTCTTGGCAGTGGTACCTCTACTTGCAGATCCTTCTTTAAAATGTTCTCTAGTTCACCTTTAAGAGTGCTTTTATCCATAGACTCGACCTTCATCTCTGTGGCCACAATTTTTGTCTTCCTTTTTTGATATTATGACAATTATTGCAATGGTACCACTCAGTGAGATTTCGGAGTACCCGAAGATCATGGAATGTAAAGTATAGTTCTTACCATTTAGTTTTTATTTTCTTATTACCCTTTTAGAATTTTAAGTCAAACAAGAAAATTTCAAACCATAAAAACTACCCAAGGATTTGATAGCATCAAAGAGCTGGTCGTGCACCTCCAAGCTTTTTTACCCCCAAGCACCAATCGTAAAATGCCCAGATAACATTGTATGGGCCCATCAAGCATGCCACTGCAAGTTCTAATTAATTAATCAGCTA
>JAUIMW010002928.1:0-10124 GCA_033557785.1 Enochrus cinctus | reverse complement strand
AATTTATATTTAAAACTATTTACACTAATAATTATTTACAATTAATAAAATAAATGAAATTATTTACTATTTATTATTAACACGCCACGGTGAATATTTATAAGGCGCGTCACTGGTGGCTTCCTTTGTCGGTCTTTGGATGGGAGTTAAGCGACTATTTTGATAACATTCTCGATTACTACTCTACTATTATTTAATATTTATTTATATAATCTCACTTCATATATCTCGAGATGTAACTTACATATGTACATATGCCCATGATATCCAATAGACGCTGCTTATGCTCAATTAACAATTAATTATGATCTTAGTGCAGTCTCAAGATTTTCTGAAGACCAGTGTCTACATTTATATCCTAAACTTTAAAAATCATTCTTTTTACATAGCAAAACACTTCAATTACTTGATAGGCTTAAAAATTTGAGTTTTCTTGTAGATAATTGACTCAATTTCACTTATCACTTTGATTCTATAGCGAGAAAAACCTATGAAGCATTTAATCGCTTTTAGAAAAAAGTTATGTGATAGTTATGTGCTTCTCCGATTTACCTTTTGATACGTTGTATATGACCCTTTTTATCCCAATTAAACGTTAGAAAGAGCGAGCAGCAAAGCTGCTTTATTTTAAGACATTTATATCAAGCGAAGCAAATTTAATATAGTGAAGAGCGAGGGCTTGCCCGAGTCAGCGAGCAGCGAAGCTGCGAGCAAATGCTGCTCTATTTTAATATTCTTATTTATACCAAGCGAAGCAGGATCAATAAATTAAATTGCGAGGACTTCACACTAGTAGAAACAACTGAAGATAGATACTGTCAATAAAGAATGCAAGAAATCTTAGCGATGGATTCATTTTCTCATGTCTAGAAAAAACGTACGTAAGTCTTATATTAAGATCAATAAATGTCAATAATGTCAGTGTCAATAATTGTTTACACCAAGCGAAGCAGATTCAATAAATTGAATTGTGAGGGCTTACCCGAGTAAGCGAGCAGACTCAATATGAGGTTGCGTCGCCTTCATCACTTTGTGTGTCTCTGTACCATAAAGTTATCACCTACTTACATCAAAAAATAATATTCAGGATTGATGTTTACAACCTTAATCTTAGACATCGTGCCTTGTCATCCTTGTCAGATTTCTATAATTTAATGATCTCAGCTAGGCCGATTTCTAAGCGTTTTTCTTTTCTTAGAAAGTAATTAATGTATTAAATTTGTATTTTTTTTTGCTTGGAAATAAAGTGTTATAATAATAATAATAATAATAACAATCGAGGAGTGGAACCAAAGGACAGGATAGAAGACCGCTATTATTAGGAGGGCTGCTATTAGGAGAGAAGATACAAAACGTATGAAATGGACTCGAGAGGTGAACATTGAAGTTATCCGAGCATTCTACTACATCAATAGGTGTCAAGATGATCGACCACCAGGATGGAGATCTTCCCTTCATGCGGAGTTTACCAGTTAAGAGACTTATCCTTTAGGCAGGCGTAACATGAACCAACAGTTGACACACTGTAGTTGGCTATTTTAACTCCAGTGGATGCATTGTGACAGGGGGAGGAAAAAAGGAAAGAAGTTGATGATGTTAGGGGGATAGTTGTTCTTGAGAAGTTTTTCTCTTAAGATAAAGAGGTCTTTTATGGCTCTGACAAAATTCAACTTCTGTTGAATAGGGTGGTAGAATTTGAAGTTGAGATAACGTCCAGATGAAGACGGTTTTCGATACCAGTCGAGGTGGATCTTATTGTCGATAGTTCTTATTACTCTAGTGTCAAGGAAGGGCACTGACATATTATCTTCAGTTTCACAAGTAAACTTAAGGTGTGCGTTCAAGGAGTTGAACAATTCTAGAGTAGTGTTGATATGATCTTCGGGAACTGCGCATATGACATCATCCACATATTGGAACAAAAAAGTGAATATGAATTGCGCTTTATCAACCACAAAATGCAAAACAGAGTCCATGACGATCTCAGCAAGAATAGGGGATAATGTGGAGCCCATTGGAGTTCCAAATAATTGACGATAATATTTATTATTAAAGGAGAAATAGTTCGAATCGAAAATGAACTTAAGGGATTCAATGAATTGAACACGAGGGAGGGGGGAGTGTGGCTCTATAGTTGGCCAATGTCTGTTGATAAGGTTGAGGACTAGCTCATAGGAGATATTAGTAAACAGTGATGTAACATCAAATGACACTACAACGAAACTTTGGGGCATTGCAAAATCATTGATTTTTTGTGAGAAGACAAAGGAATCCTTGATACGAAAGGGCAGGCAACCTTGGAAAACAAGTGACAGAATCCTGCCAATGAAAGTAGATAGATTCCTATTCGGCGAATTTGGCGAAGAGATGATTAGCCATAGAGGGACATCCTCTTTGTGCACTTTAGGGAGGCCGTAATAACGAGGAGAAACCGACTCCAAAGCCACAGTCATATTACATTGGGGTTTGCTTTCTGAAACCTCTTGAATTCTACCATCAGGCGAGATAAAGGGTTATTGTCCGGTAACTGTTTATCAAGAAAGTTCGTAAGGACATGTACCAAGCTGGTTCTTATGTGATTTCTAGAACCTTCTGGGGAAGCCTTGACCAAGTTGTCCGTTTGTGCTAACAGCTTTGAAACATTAAGACTATGACGGTTGACTGGTATGCTAAACTTAGGAGGAAGTGACTAAATGCAGTGAAAATTCTCAGGGATACCCACAGCAGTAAGGTCCTTATACCAGTTAAGGTCATTAGTATGGCAAGATGAATCGAAAGTACCATTACTCTTCGAGGAAACACAACAGAAATCATGCATGAAGTCTCTCTGTAGAGCTTTAATCTTTCTTTGGTTATTAGATTTAGTGATGTTGAACTTTTTTAGGTGTACGTTAAGTATAAGTCCCTTCCCCTTTGGTGAAAACTGTGGAAATCTAACGAACTGCACTTCTGTTTCAGTGTCTATTGTGATTTCTATTTCAATATTCAGGAGCTTCTGTGTCCATTTCTTCGATTCCATTTCCATCTTTTTGTGAAATCGGCTGGTGTTGGTTTGGAGAAGGTAGGTTTGAAAATTTTAAATATCTACGTCATAACTATGATCGGAATGGAAGTAAATATCGTCTGAAAAATAGTATTCATTTAAAGATTTTCTTACGTGCAAATTCTTCAGTGTCAAAGATAACGGAAAATGGTTCGTTAGAGGGATAAGTGAGTTTAATGTTTTTGCAGAAGTGATAATTTCGTCCATTTTACATGTTAAGAAAAGATGGAAGTCTAGAAACAAAGGAATGGTTACTTGTTTTGATATCGGAGTTGATTTATTAAAGGAAACAATGTAAGTGTAATAGGATTGAATAAGATTTTGAAAAAAAAATTTACCTAATATAGGGTCAATTAAATTTTACTGTACTGCCTGTATCGATTAAAAAGTTTGATTTTAATGAAGGAATATAAAGGTGTGAAAGTGTTGAAGTTCTGTGTTGAGTTAAGTTATAGAATTCGAAATGATCGGTTCGTGAAAATTTACACTTTCGCATGAAAAAGTTTGATTTTGAGGTTCAGGAGAATAACCTTAGTAATTGTTAGTGTTTCCACTTTCTTCACAATTTAGAGTTATTTGAACTGACATTGGTTATAATACAAAAGATTATTTTGGTAGGAAATTTCGGTATTGAGGTGTGTGAAAGTGCTGATGAGGTTGTTTAAAGTTTTGAAATTGTCGAGTAGGAGATGTTAATGAGTTAAAATGGTTATTTGGACTGCGATTTTGGAAAGGTTTGTTATTATTATTATAAGTAGGAGACTTGCTTCGAGGTTGTGGTACAGGAGTTTGAAAATGTCTGTTATTAAAAGAATTATTATTAAAAAAAAGCTATTTTGAGGATAAGAGGTTCTAGTGTTATGATTTTAAGAGAAAGTATGTTTTGGTTTGTGAATGTTTGAGGGTAATTATTATTTACTTGAAAGCTGCGATAACGAAAGTTAATTTCGTCGTTTGAAAAGGTTGATCAAAACTAGTTGGATGTCGTTACCTAACTTGTCATGTAATGTTATGAGGAATAGCTATTAAAAAATTGTCTAAAGCGTTAGACGTACAGTTTTTGCAACTTGGCGTTAAAGTCGTTGATTTCTGGGTCAATTTCCGTAAAAAATGTATGAATTTATCTTTGTCTAAACGTTACGTTTACAATGGAATAAATAAAGATGGAATTATATATTTTTGTCGGAAATTGATCCAGAAATCAATGACGTGAACGCCAACTAGCAAAAATTCGATTGTATACAGTTATTTTCTAAGAGATTTATCAGGAAGATTACTTAGATTTATTGCGGAAATAATTTTATCCTATAACCAAAATCTATGATACTTTCAGTATTGAATTCTACTAACATTTGTTCAGAAAAATCCTGAATTGTCGCGGTTAATATCCATCCAGACTATAAGGTCTTCTTGCGGGATCAAAATCTCTACAGCTCGGCCTCTAAACTATTTCTGGCAATAGTAAAGAAGGTTTTGAGAAAAAATATTGGTGAAGAGGGATACAGCACAAATGAGGTTATCTCATAGCCACCAGGGAGTTGAAACTCATTGACAAAGGAAGAAAAAATAAATGAATACGGTTAAAAAAACGAATTTCAATGTCAAATTTTATCGATACTTTTGACATAGCGTCATTGATATGTCAGATCTTTCTCCGTTTCATGAGTTTTATTTTGCATTACTATAATTTTATATTATATTTATATTTTAAAATAGATTTGAAATTAACCTAGTTCTATCCTTAATTAATAAATATTTTTCATTTTTATTTCAATTTACTCACATCATGTTTAAGCCTTACAAATCAATAAGTAATATGATTTATTTTTCAATACACAGATAAATAAGAAATATTATGCAAAAAGTACAAATAATATATTGCGATTTCCTTGATTTAATATGTATTGTAAAGAAATCTGTTCATTTTCATGTTATAATCCATATCTTTCTAAAATAAATCTTTGAAACTGAATGTTGTTAAGTGGTCACTTGTTGTGAAACCAGTTCCGAGAACAGGCTGCCAAACAAATTCCGTTGAGTATACCTTAAGTAAATAATTGGAATGAAGTAATTTTCGATTCCTAAAAAATGTAAATATTTTTCCTCATCTAATAACTGCTAACATATGCGGTAGGTCATTTATATTTACAAACATTTATATAATATATATTCGCATATACACTGGTGGATATAGGCAAATACTTCGTCTATATCTATTTAAGGTCTTTGGCACAGTGAAGTTTAGTAAAATACGACCTCACAATAGCTAAAGATTTTTTGACAAACGTGCATCTAACGCAAGTTCATATGTATTTGTAAAGTTACGCGACTGACTAGTTGTCCCAGGTTCCAGGTCCATCAGCTACGTCTAAACTTCATATTTCATTGAGCTGTACCTTACACACAATAAATGATAATTGTTTGATTTTGAATACGGCCCTACTGTTGTCGTAGCAACAAAACAATTGCAAATTAGTTTTTAAGTTTGTCATAATAGTTGTGCAGTTTAATAATTATTTTGTGCGTATTTTGTGTGAGAACTGGCATAAATTCGTTCAGAGTGTACTCCTTTTATCCTTCCCTTCACTATCTTCTTTCTTTCTTTTATCCTCCCTTACCCTTTTCTTTCTTTCTTTTATCCTCACTCTTTTCTTAGGTGCAATTTTTGGATTTTTTTTGGCGTTTTTTGTTAACTTTCAATAGTGTTAGTTATTTTGACGCATGCTCAAATATTTCTTTATAAAAAAACCGTCAGTGGTAGCAACAAGGATAGAGTTGCATTATTTATTTGAATTTAATGTTTCTTGTCTGAGTTTAGCAACACTGTGTCAATAAAATGACTTCAAAAACGACAAACAAACAAGACCTGCAGGTCGGCGAGTTGAAACTTCATTTTAATAAAACGATTTGAAAAAGTTCAGGATGAAGGCAAAATTTGGGCAGAGATCCCAATTTTAAAGGATTGTTTGATGCATATATAGAAGATTTACTGGATATTTTGAAAGATCTTCGGAAATTAGTGGATCATCTTAGAATTTTATTAATATATATATGTTTCTATGCAGGACACAGATGCGCAAAAAAGAATAGAAAACGCCCAAGAAAGGGCTGAAAGCATTTACTATGAAGTTAAGGGTAAGCATACTCAAATTATACATTTGGTGCAAGTGCAGAGAACTCCTGCAGCTCAAAACAACGTTATTTTATCAAATGTGCACTTTTCCGCGAGTACAATTGCCGCATTTTAGTGGCAAAAAGTTGAACGATTGAGTACATTTTCGCGACTTGTTTACGAGTTTAATTATTGATAATTCCTCTTTAACAGATGTAAAAAAAATTCAATATTTATTAAGCTGCTTATCCGAACCGGCTTTAGGGTTGTATGAGTCATTCAAGTCACTAATAATAATTTCGCGACAGCATGGGAATCTTTAATGCGTAGGTATGACAGCGTGAGATTATTAGATAATGTAGATATTTTAAAAAAATTAGTATTTTTCCTCAATTTACAAACAGGCCTAGTTTAGATACCCTTCAATTGTACCTCAATACTAGAAAATGTTTGCGCCTTTCAGTTAAACCTTACTAACTAAGGTTTTAGATTCATTTACACATAGTGCATTTGAAACACACGCATCTTTGTCTTCAGACATTCCAACTTTTGACGACTTAATGAAGTTTATTGAGGTGTGTTGCAATGTTATGAAGGTGTCTTCAATTGGAAGAAAAGAGAAACGCAACGCACTTTTCGCGAGAAAAGAAAGAGTCGAGAGATGTCCTTCATCATGATTTGTTTAATTGTCAGGAATTCTTGTCTTTGAACGCGAGAGAGCATTATAATTTAATGAAATAAAATTATTTCTGCATAATTTCTCATCATGCTGTCTTAAGACCAGATAGCTCAACCACCAAGCTTAGAGTTGTGTTTGATGCTTCGGCAAAGAGTGCTGTGGGCTCACTTAATGACTTTTTATTATCAGGGCCGAAACTGCAATTGGATATTTGCGATATTTTGTTGAATTTTTGACTCCATATAGTGGCATTTACAAGTGACATATGTAAAATGTATCGTCAAATTTTAGTGACACCGGGAGTAATTTTGTACAATAACTTCCGTTCTTATCGCAGATTCACATTAACATATTCTTAAAGGATGCTTTGCTGAGCCCTATTCGCATGGTAGCCTTTTGCTTTGGCAATTGACTGTAGAGAATATTGACATTCTGGATGTGCCAGAACGTCGAGAAAAGCAAGTGTTAAGTGCCTTTGTAGAGCAAAAAAAAATAACACAATAGGTTGTGTTTTGCAGTTTATTCACAACATAAGAGTTTCCATTAAAGATCGCGATTTGAATTCACTGTCAATTGAAGAATTATAAAAGGCAGCGCGATTGTGTATCAAAGTTGTTCAAAATCATTATTTCTCAAAAGAGATTCAACAGTTAAAAGTCCAAACTAAACCAGATAACTTAACAAAACTTTCGCTTTTTTGGATAAAGGGGGTATATTGCTTGTTGGAGGCCATTTGCGGCGCTTAGATTTGGAATATGATGCAAAATATCCAATTTTATTGACACAAAAATCTCATTTTACTAATATAATGATAGATTATTATCATGAGCTTTATGTACACGCGGGTCCGCGCGTGACATATTGCAAGGCGTCATGTTATTCGATCAAGAATCTTCGGTTGCATGAAAGGTTTCCGTCTAAAAGCAGCACCAGCTACTCCTTTAATGGGAGATCTTCCGGCACATAGGTGTCGTTAGAGTAGACCTTTTGACAATGTAGGCATGGACTTTGCAAGCCTTTTCTTCATTTAAGAAAGTTCCAGAAAGAATACAAAAGTAAGTAAGGCCTAATTGTTGCATTTTTATATGTATGGCCTCAAAGGCCGTACATTTGGAAGCAGTTAGTAGCCCATCTACGGAAGCATTTTTGGCTTATTTTGATAGATTTGTTGCCCGTTGAGGGTTTTGTTCAAAAATCTTTTCCGATTGCGGAAGAAATTTTGTGGGAGCTTCCAGAGAACTGGACGGTTTATTTAATTTCTTTCAAGAAATGGACGTTCAGAAAACAATTCAGTCTCATTTGACACCAAAAAGGCTTGAGTGGAACATTAATCCTCCTGGCGCTCCACATTTTGGAGGAATACGGGAAGCAGGAATGAAATCTTGCAAATAGAAACGATTTTAAATTCGCACCCCATTTATCCCTTATCTTCATCACCTGAAGAAACGGGTGCCTTGACAGCAGGACATTTTTTGATTGGCGGTCCATTATTATCTGTGCCAGAAGTTCACTTCGAGGATATAAAAGAAGCACGACTTAGTAGGTGGCAGTTTGTACAGCAGATTGTGCAACATGTTTGGACAAGATGACATCATGAATATTTGCATACATTGCTACAAAGTTCTAAGTAGACGAGAAATGAGGGTAATATATCAGGTTGGCGGGAAAATTCTGTCGTATTTTATAATCTGCAAATAATTTTAACTATCAGCTCAAAATCAGCAATTGGAGTGCGTCGTGTGTGGTCTTATTATTTAATGTACCTTTAGTAGGGTATAAAAAATATACTTTAAATACCCTTCATCAGTTAGTTTCGTAGTGCAGGATGAATAAGATAGCAGTGTATAATGTGCATTTAAGACATTGCATTTCATACGAGTTCCAGAAAGGAAGCAACGCATGAGTTGCTTGTAAAAACTTATGTGGCACGTTGGGAAGTGACGTTGTAAATGTTCGGACCTGCCAAGCATGGTTTAGAAATCGATCTGGGCGGCCATCCAAGGTCGACGATGACATTTTGAAATCCATGTTGGAGAATAATCCATATCTAACTACTAGAGCAGCTGCTAAAGAATTCGGTATTCGCCATTCGACTGCTGGTGAACACATCAATTTGTTTTGAAGCAGTGCATTTGGGTTCCACACAATTTGACCGAAAGAAATTTATCGGATCGTGTGAGAATCAATCTATTCATCTCTTCTTATAAGAAACAATGTGAAACCTTTTTTAGACAAGCTCATAATGGGATATAAAAAGTGGATTCTTTATGAGAATATGGAGAGAAAAAGAGTTTACTGCAAACGTGGAACATCCACCAAAACTATACCAAAACCAAATCTTCATCAACGGAAGGTTATGCTTTGTTTGTGGCGGTATAGAAGAGGTCCTGTGTATTACGAGCTACTTAAACTTGATAAATTAAATGCAGCTCTCCAGGAAAAGCGACCACCATTAGCAAACAGAAAACGAATTCTGTTCCATCACGATAATGCAAAATCAATGCAAAACCAGTGACGCAACAAAAGTTGAATGAGCTTGGATGGGAAATTCTTAGTCATCCACCATATTCACCTGACATAGCTCCATCAGATTACTATTTATTTAGATCCCTTCAAAATTACCTGAAAGGAAAAAATTTCGTTCTTTTGAAGCTGTATACCAAAGATACGAACTTCTATGCTAGAGGGATCCACAAGCCTTAAAGATGGCAGCGAGTGATTGAAAATAATAGACATTACATAGTTGATTAAAATTTAAATAAACGTTATTAAAACTGATGCAAATGTTTTTAAAATACGACAGAACTTTTCCGCCAACCTGATAAAAGAAGGTTTGGTTCTTCTCCATGAGTACAATACTCCTCCCCTGCAGTGGAAGCTTCAACCTAGTGATAACGGTGTGGTACGAGTTGTAACAATCAGATCGTCAATGGATAAGTGGTTTCGCCCTGTTGCTAAGCCCATAGCACTACCATATTGATTGATGTTTTGTTGTTGCATTTCAGTTTATAGTTTTTTTTTTATTTACAATTTTGAGTTGGGCTAAAATATGGTGGGCGGTATGTGTCGTAGAAACAAAACAGTTGCAAATTAGTTTTTAGTTTGTCATATTAATTATTTTGAACATATTTTGTTTGAGAACTGGCATAAATTCGTCCAGAGTGCACTTCTGTTATTCTTCCCCTCACCACTTTATCGAAATCGCGAAAACTCCGATTTCGATAAGGTGGTCTGAATAAAATATATATATATATATATATATATATATATATATATAGATATATATATAA
>JAUIMW010002927.1:0-10125 GCA_033557785.1 Enochrus cinctus | reverse complement strand
GATGCAACTCGCACCTGTCACCACTTATCCACAAGCCTTCCAGATTAAAATCACATTGCACAAGTTCCTCTTTCACTCGAAAACACCTAATAACAATAACCACTGCAAAATAACCACTCATTTTCATTTTACTCTTCGTAGAATAGTCTAACACAACCCTCGTGCAAAGCATTCGATTCCTGGTGCCGAGACGCGTTGTTAGACACCCAACATGCCTATGTTATCTTCAAGAATGAAAAAGTTCCGTTACTCTTTTGTTTTTTCAGTTTTCCGCCCGTAGCTTCGCTTGGGATCACCCGATTTTCACGAAACAAAAAGTTTTGGGTTCTCCTACTTAAGCTCGAGTGGCTTAGCTATCAAACACTATTTTCCCTGATATCTTCTTGTTGGAAGGGCTTACATCAGAAAAACCTTCATATTATAATTCTTGGTGACAAGACGCGTTGTTAGACACCCAACACGCCTAGGTTATCTTTAAGTACAAAAAAGTTTCGGCGCTCATTTGTTTTTTTTAGTTTTTCGCGTATAACTTCGCCTGGAATGGTCCGATTTGAATGAAACAAAAAGTTTTTGGTTCTTCTACTTAAGCTCGAGCTACCTAGCTATCAAACACTGTTTTCCCTGATATCTTCTTGCTGGAAAGACGTACATCAGAAAAACTTTCATTTTATAATTCCTAACAACAAGACGCGTTGTTAGACACCCAACATGTCTAGGTTATCTTTAAGTATAAAAAAGTTTCGACGCTCTTTTGTTTTTTTAGTTTTTGGCCTATAACTTCTCCGAAAATGGTCGTATTTGAACGAAACAAAAAGTTTTGGGTTCTTGTACTTAAGCTCGAGCTACCTAGCTATCAAACACTATTTTCCCTGATATCTTCTTGCTGGAAGGATGTACGTTGCAAAAACGTTCATTTTGTAATTCCTTGTAACAAGACGCGTTGTTAGACATCCAACATGCCTAAGTTATCTTTAAGTATAAAAAAGTTTCGACGCTCATTTGTTTTTTTTAAGTTTTTCGTTTATGCGCTGTCCACCTTAACCCCCGATCCACCATCATTCCCAAGAATTTTATAGACTTGCTTTCACTTGACTTACGGAACAGTATCTGTGTCTTCTCTGCATTCATTAACAATTGATTCGCACTAAACCACTAATCCGCAACAGTCTAAGTTAACCCTTGAACCTCACGCAAGTCATCACAGTCTCGCATTAAGTGAATAAAAGTGGTGTCGTCAGCTTATAAAATCGACTCAGTCGCAATATTATGTAAAAGATCATTTATATAAATAAGGAACAACAAGGGTTCAAGAATGCTCCCTTGCGGAACACCTCTGAATATACCCCGAAACAAGCTAGAACGAGAATTATAATGAACCATTTGGTTTCTGCCCGTAAGATAAAGAAGCACAGAATACCTAGAGGACATTCCATATCGTTCAGACCTTTTCTTAATAGTTGGTTTAACATAAAGAGTGTTATCAATTAGACAAAATTAATAGTACTTGGAAAGCAGTACACCTGGAGAATATTCTGTAGGACACGGACACGGAATGTCCTCCAAGTACTATACAAACTATACTCTGCTTATTAGTTGGTTAAACTTAGAGAAATGAAGAATTTTAGCAAGACATTTGGACTCAATTAGGAGGACATATAAAGCAGTGCACCTGGAGGACATTCCATGTCCCACAGACCTCCTGGTGGTCACTCTTTTTCCTTGCTTTTTATTCTTTTTCAACATAGGTATGTTAACTATTTTTTAACAATAAAAGAAGGGACACCAGAGGGTCTAAGGGACATGGAATGTCCTCCAGGTGCACTGCTTTATATATACTCCTAGTTCTGACTAAGTATCTTGATAACACACTTCATTTCTGCAAGTTTAATCAACTAATTAGAAGAATGTAGTTTGTGAAATATCTGAAGGACGTTCCACGTCTCCTAGATTTTCTGGTAGTCTTTATTTTACTTCATTATTAACTATATTTCAACATAGAAATGTTTCCTGAATTTTAACAATAAAGAAAGTTCCACCAGGAGGTCTGGAGGACATGGAATGTCCTCTAGGTGATGTGATGTCTTTCAGATGTGGTGTTTCTTCTGAAAGTGTTTTTATAATAAGTAAAAAATAAAAGTACTTTGAGAAAAATTTATATCTCTTTGACCTCCTGGGAGACACAGAATATTAATGTTTTTACCTACTTCAACGTCAACATTACATTTACTGTTTAATTAAAAAAATGTTGTCACGATTTATAAATCTGAATTAGAAAATTTGTAGATAACAGAAAGACATTCCATGTTTTTAAAATCCTTTGAGGACCTATGTTTTATGTTGTTTATGATTTAAACAAATAAAAAAAAGTTTAACAG
Source organism: Enochrus cinctus (assembly GCA_033557785.1). Taxonomy (NCBI): domain Eukaryota; kingdom Metazoa; phylum Arthropoda; class Insecta; order Coleoptera; family Hydrophilidae; genus Enochrus; species Enochrus cinctus. The sequence goes on along the minus strand of JAUIMW010002927.1, from coordinate 7,750 downwards.
GAGTGGGACATGGAATGTCCTCCAGGTACTTTGCAAACTACGCTCTTCTAATTAATTGGTTAAACTTGCAGAAACGAAGAGTGTTATCAAGATACTCGGTCAGAATTAGGAATACATAGGAAACCAATGCACCTGGAGGATATTCCATGTCCCCCAGACTCCCTGATAGTCCTTCTTTTACTTCGTTTTCAACTCAAATACAACATAAGAATGTTTATTGATTTTCAGCAATAAAAGAACGACCACCAGAGGATCTGAGGGACATGGAATGTCTTTCAGGTGCACTGCTTTCTATATACTCTTAATTGTGTCCAAAAATTTTAAAAATATTCATTTTTTTTAGATTTAATAAACTATTAAAAAGAGTAGTAGTTTGTAGAGTACCTGGAAGATATTCCATGTCTTCCATGGAATGTTCTCCAGCTATTCGACTTTTAAGTATTTCATATAAGTATTTAAATTTTATCATTACTTTAATTTTTATTATAATGTTATTTCGTCCTCGAAAAGATTTAAGAATGTTTATTAAACTTGTAATAACAACTGATTTAAAAATAAAAGGACATGAAATGTCCTCCAGATGTACTTCTATCTACGTATTACTAATTACATCCAAATATCCTGATAAAACTCTTTATTTCTTCAAGTTCATGTCCTCCAGACCTTCTTTTCCTTCGTTTTTTACTCAGATACAACATATGGATGTTTGTTGATTCTCAACAATAAAAGAACAACCACCAGGGGGTCTGAGAGACATAGAATGTCCTCCAGATGCAATGAAAACTATTCTCTTCTAGTTAGTTGATTAAACTTGTAAAAATGAAGAGTTTTATCAAGACACTTAATCAGAATTAGGAGTATATAGAAAGCTGTGCATCTAGAGGACATTCCATGATTTCATTCCTAGATCCCCTGGTAGTTCCTCTTTTATTGTTAAGAATCGATAAACATTAATATGTTGTAACCAATTTCAAAATGAAGTAAAAAAAAGGACCACCAGGGGGTCTGGGGGACATGGAATGTCCTCCAGGTGCACTATTATCAACGTACACCTAATTTTGTTCAAAAATCTTGATAACACTCTTAATTTTTCGAGACCTTTTTTTTTACTCTATTTCTATAGTGCGATTTTTCACTGTTGCTTAGCTATAAAAAGACGACCAAGGAGTTTTTTTTTAAAGGTTGGCAAAAGAAAATTTCAGTTTACGGGTATTTCTCGCGATGTCGATAGCGTAGGGTTATGTCCATCACTATTGTATCAAATATTCTCGCCTTCCTCTAGCTTCAATCCTTTGTCTCTTCTCTTGTACATCCTCATCCACTTTTAGTTCTTCAGGATGGGTGGGAAGGTTTGCACATACCAGACATCTCGTCCTTCAAGGTGCGTCACCCTCACAAGGTGTGGGAGAGTCACTGTCATATTGCAGAGTTCCTCGAACCACTCATTTTCAGTTCTCCTCAAAGCTTTTGTAATGTCCAAGAGATTCCACGTGGCATTGTTTCTTTGGTTGTAGGCTCTGTGAACCGTTCATTTTTAACAATCATCTAATATGCACTGTTTAGGAACTCCTGCTTCCACCACTATTTTCCTTGTCTTGTTCTGTTTACCAAATGCCATATTCTTCTTGTCTTTCTTTTCTTCTTTTTTCCTTTCTTGCCAGATTTCCGCTCGTCACCGGTCACACTCTACTCAGGACGAGTCACAGTGGAGTGAAACACTAATCTAACTGGACAAATGTATGTCCTAATACAACTTGTATAATAATTAAACAATTTTAGTGTACTGCAACCTATGCTCTTCTAATTAATTGACTAAACTTGAAGAAATGAAGATAGGAGTATTTTTGGCCACAATTAGGAGTACATAGAAAGTAGTAGACCCCCTGGTGATCTCTCTTTTGTTGTTGAGAATCAATAAACATCCATATGTTGTATCTGAGTAAAAAACAATGTAAAAGAAGAACCACCAAGTGGTCTGAGTGACATGGAATGTCCTGCAGGTGCTCTGCAAACTACACTTTTCTATTTAGTTAGTTAATCTCGAAGAAATGAAGAGTGTTGTCAGTATTTTTGGATACAATTAGGAGTATATAGAAAGCAGTGCACCTGAAAGACATTCCATATCCCCCAGATTAAAAATTAATAAACATCTTTCTATTGGAATAGAGTAAAAAACAAGGTAAAGAGACACTAGGGGACTTGAGGGACATAGAATGTCCTCTAGGTATTTAATAAACTATATTCTTCTGTATTATATTTGAGGACAATTAGGAATACGTAGAAATTAGTGAAACTAGAGGACATTCTATGTCCTCCAGACTCTCTGGTGGTCCTTCTTTCACCTTGTTTATTACTCTAATACAACATAAGAATGTAAACTGCTTTTTAACAATATAAGAAGAACCACTAGGAGGTCTGGGGGACATGGAACGTGCTCCAAGTATTCAGCAAACTACATTCTTCATAATAGTTGGTTAATTTTGAAGAAATGAAGGGTGTTATTAGAATATTTGGAGGTAATTAGGAGTTCGTAGAAATCAGTACACTTGGTGGTCCTTCTTTTACTTTATTTTTTAATTAGTTACAACATGTGAATGTTTATTGACTCCCAATGTCCTTCAGGTGCATTGAAAACTATGCTTTTCTAATTAATTGATTAAACTTACAGAAACGAAGAGTGTTGTCAGTATTTTTGGATACAATTAGGAGTATATAGAAAGCAGTGTACCTGGAGGACATTCCATGTCTCCCAGACCCCCTGGTGGTCTTTCTTTTATTTTGTTTTTCAATATATTTTATTTCAAAGATACTTAAACAGTAAAAAAAAATAAGACAAAAAATAATTTTTTATTAGTTGGTTAAGCATAAAAAAATAAAAAATAAAAATATCACGATTTGTGGACGCAGTAGTACACCGAACTCTTAAGTAGTTCTTATTTTTGTTTAACATAGAGACGTTTATTGATTTTCAACAATAAAAGAAGCGTATCCAGGATGTCTTCCAGATAATCTGCCAACTACATTATTCATATTGATTGCTTCAATTTGAAAAAATAAGAGTGTTATTAAGACTTTTGAACACAATTACAAGTATGTAGACAACAGTGCATCTTGATACCATCCTATATCTTCCAGGCCCTTTGATAGTGCTCTTTTTACTTTGTTGTTATAAATAAACCAGTAAACTTCTAAAAAAATAATGAAAATAATAAGCATTGTTTTTATTAACTTCAAATAATAAAACATAACTTCATTATTTGAATAAACAAACAAACGTACGCAAAATATACAATCATAACTAATGTTATTTACAATATACACAAGAGGATACTCTTGTAACTTTACTACAGCAAGATGCACAGAAGATAAAATGTCCTTTAAATTCCTTCAAGCCTATGTGGTTACAGAAAAACTATAACAATAAAATCAGGATATAGTTGAAAATGTCCTCCGAGACGCTGCTGTCTGTATATTTTTCATTATGTTCAAAAATGTTGATGACATTCTTCATTTCTTCAAGTTTAACTCAGTATTAAGAAGAACGAAGTTTAAAGATTTTACATAACTTGTTTAATGTCATTCAAATGTGGTGCTACTTCTGAAAATGTTTTTATAATAAGTAAAAAATAAGAGTAGTTTGAAAAAAATGTATGTCTCTTTGACCTACTCAGAGACACAATATTAATGTTTTTAGCTACTTCAACGTCAACATTAAACTTAATGTTTAATTAAAAAAAAGTGTTCAAGATTAATAAACCTAAATAAGAAAATTTGTAGATAGCAATGCCCCAAGAGGACATTCCATGTCTTTTAAATCTTCTGAGGACCTCTGTTTCATGTTGTTTATGATTTAAACAAATAAAAGAAAGTTTACCAGAGGTCGGAGGGACATGGAATGTCCTCTAGATATACTGCTAACTACGCTCTTCTAATTAGATGGTTAAACTTCCTCTGTAGATATATGCAAACTTCAGACTTTTTTTTCTAGGTTGTCCTCTTTGAATATTCAACTCACTAAATCAACTCACACTAAATAAATAAAGATTTTGTTCATTTTTAAATGATTAAAAATTGGAATATTTCAGAATTCTAACCATCTATTTCTCTATGACATCTTCAAAACACTTATAACTATTGCAATTTATTTTTAATAACTATAGTTTTCTTTTGCCATAACTGTATTCGTATAGAGTAAACAACACTATTAAATATTAAGGAGTTTTGAGGATATTGAATGCCCTTCAAGTATTTTGAAAACTACTCTTTTTTTATTAGTTGGTTAAACTTGTAGAAATGAAGAATGTTATCAGGATATTTGTACACAATTATTAGTGAATAGAAAGCAGTACACCTGGAGGACATTCCATGTCCCCCAGACCCCCTGGTAGTTCTTCTTTTATTGTCAAAACTCAATAAACATCCCTATGTTGTATTAGAATAAAAGAAAGAATAAAAGAAAAACCACCAAGGAATCTGGGAGACATGGAATGTTCTCCAGGTGTACTGCTTTCTATGTACTCCTAATTGTGTTCAAATATCCTGTTCTACAAGTGTACTGCTTTTACGTACTTCTATTTGGGTCCAAATATCCTGATAACAACCTTCATTTTTTCAAGTTCAACTAATATAAAGAACGTACTTTGCTGAGTACCTGGAGGACATGGAATGACTCTTAGTGATTTTTCTTTTTTTTTTTAAATCATTAAACATCTCTTTGTTGGAATAGAGTAAAAAAAAAGGTAAAAGAAGAACCACCAGGTGGTCTGAGGGACATAGAATGTCCTCCAGGTGCTCTGCAAACTACACTTTTTTATTTAGTTAGTTAATCTCGAAGACATAAAGAGTGTTGTCAGTATTTTTGGCCACAATTGGGAGTAGATAGAAAGCAGTGCACCTGGAGGACATTCCATATCCCCCAGATTAAAAATTAATAAACATCTTTCTATTGGAATAAAGTAAAAAACAAAGTAAAGAGACACTAGGGGACTTGAGGGACATAGAATGTCCTCTAGGTATTTAATAAACTATACTCTACTGTATTATATTTGAGCACAACTAAGAATACGTAGAAATTAGTGCATTCTATGTCCTCCAGACTCTCTGGTGGTCCTTCTTTCACCTTGTTTATTACTGTAATACAACATAAGAAGAACCACTAAGAGGTCTGGAAGACAAAAAACGTGCTCCAAGTATTCAGCAAAGTACATTCTTCATAAAAGTTGATTAATTTTGAAGAAATGAAGGGTGTTATTAGGATATTTGGAGGTAATTAGGAGTTTGTAGAAATCAGTACACTAGGTGGTCCTTCTTTTACTTTATTTTTTAATTAGTTACAACATATGAATGTTTATTGACTCCCAATAATAAAAGAAGGACTACCAGGGGTCTGGGGGACATGGAATGTTCTTCAGGTGCACTGAAAACTATGCTTTTCTAATTAATTGATTAAACTTACAGAAACGAAGAGTGTTGTCAGTATTTTTGGATACAATTAGGAGTATATAGAAAGCAGTGTACCTGGAGGACATTCCATGTCCCCCAGACCCCCTGGTGGTCTTTCTTTTACTTTGTTTTTCGATATATTTTAATTCAAAGATACTTAAACAGTAAAAGAAGATACACCAGGAGGTATGGGAGAAATAAAATGTAAAATAGAAAAAAATAAGGTAAAATATTTTTTTATTAGTTGGTTAAGCATAAAAAAATTAAAAAAATAAAAATATCACGATTTGTGGACGCAGTAGTACACCGAACCCTCAAGTAGCCCTTATTTTACTTTGTTTAATATAAAGACGTTTATTGATTTTCAACTATAAAAGAAGCGTTATCAGGATGTTTTCGAGATACTCTACCAACTACATTCTTCTTATTGATTGCTTAAATTTGAAAAAATAAGAGAGTTTTTAAAACTTGAACACAATTAGAAATACGTAGTTTGTAGTGCAGCTGGAATCAATTAATTAAAAGAGTGTAGTTTGTGGAGTACCAGTCCTTATTTTACTTGGTTATTAACTATATTTTAACATAGAAACATTTCCTGAATTTTAACAATAAAGAAAGTTCTACCAGGATGTCTAGGGGACATGGAATGTTCTTGTGGGTTCTTTTATACAGTATTATAGGTTACATTTCGTCATAATACCAAGAAAGTTTTTTGTGTTAATATCATTTGTGTTCAGAAGGTTTATATTGAAATCTCCAGTAATAAACAGACTATATTTGTCCATCTTTGTACTAATTCTAACGAGCAACTCCTCTAAACATTGTAAAAACTCTTATTCTAACTTATTTCTAAGCTTAATCATCTGCCGGATTTCGTGAAACAACAGGTGTGGTTTCAGTTCGACGAAGAACATTCCATATCCTCTAGACCCCCTGAAAGTCCTTCTATTATCTTGCTTATATTAGTCTTGAGGATATGGAATGTCCTTTAGATACTCACAGACGATATTCCATGTCCCCCAGACCCACAATGGTCCTTCTTTTATTGTTAAAAATCAGTAAATATCTCTTTATTGAGTAAACTAAAGTAAAAATAAAGCAAAAAAGGACTGGTGGTCTCTCTTTTGTTGTTGAGAATCAATAAACATTCATATGTTGTAACTGATTTAAAAATGAAGTAAAAGTAGAACCACCATGGGGTCTGGAGGACATGAAATGTCCTACAAGTGTACTGCTTTTACGTACTTCTATTTGGGTTCAAATATCCTGATAACAATCTTCATTTCTTCAAGTTTAACCAACTAATAAAAGGAGTGTATTTTGTTCAATACTTGGAGGACATTCCATGTCTCTGAGACCCCTTAGTGGTTCTTCTTTTATTGTTTAAATTCAGTAAACATCTCTTTATTGAAACAGAGTAAAAACAACATAAAAGAAGGAGCACCAGGGGATCTGGGGATCATGGAATGTCCTCCAGGTGCACTGCCATCTACGTATTCCAAATTTTAACCAAGTATCTTAATAACATTTTTCATTTCTACAAGTTTAATTAACTGATTAGAAAAGTATAGTGAGCAGTACACCTGGAGTACATTTCATGTTCCCCAGACCCTCGATGGTCATTCTTTTATTGTTAAGAATCAATAAATATTCATATGTTGTATTTAAGTTAAAAACGAAATAAAAGAAGGGCCATCAGGGTTCTACTAACTACGCTCTTCTAATTAGTTGATTAAACTTGCAGAAATGAAAAGTGTTATCGAAATACTTCATCAGAATTAGGAGTACAAAGTAAACAGTACACCAAGAAGACATTCCATATCCCCGAACCCCCTGGTGGTACTTTTTTTTACTTCATTTTAAAATTGGTTACAACATATTAATGTTTATTGATTCTCAACAACAAAAGAGGGACCACCAAGTGCACTGCTTTCTATGTACTCCTAATCGTGTCCAAATATCCTGATAACACTCTTATTTTCATTAAGTTTAATGAATTACATAGAAGAGTGTAGTTTATTAAATACCTGGAGGTCCTACTTTTACCTTGTTTTTTCCTCTTATACAATATAAGAATGTTAACTGCTTTTTAACAATAAAAGAAAGGACACCAGAGAGCAAGCTACGCTCTTCTAAAGAGTTGGTTAATCTTGAAGAAATGAAGAGTATTATCAAGATACTTGGTCAGAATTAGGAGTATATATAGAGCAGTGTATCTGGAGGACATTCCATGTCCCCCAGCCCCCCTGGTGGTCCTACTTTTACCTTGTTTTTTCCTCTTATAAAACATAAGAATGTTAACTGCTTT